>JAKCPI010021716.1:0-12617 GCA_023213315.1 Euborellia annulipes
CATAACCTCACTTCCTCAGATGAATATCTTTCAATATAATAATCAATCTGTTTAGTCGAAAATATAATAATCATGTTGATAATTAAAGGAATCCGAATATATTTAGCTGTCTCTCGTGATGATAGAGACACTAAATTAATTTAATACGAAAAATTAAACAAGATTCTTTATAGTTTAGAGGTAAGAATTTTCACTTTTAATTTAAAGACTATTATTAACGAATCAATCACCTCTATCTATCCTGGGAGAAGAATAGATCTAGAACTGATAAATTCTTAAAAATTATTTCTTTTTTTATTCCCCTTCCTACTAAAAGAGAAAAATCGAGATGTTTTTAGATTAGAGTTATTTCTATAATAATGACTAAGAAGATGAATTAGCTTTTGAATTATTTATTAATTTTTTTTTAAATTTTTCAATAATTCTTTTTAAAGGACGAAGAATGCAGTGGTTTCCAAACTTTTTGTTACAACGCTCCCCTTAAAAAATATTTAATCATATGACGCCCCCCCCCCCCCCATTTTGTAAAATAATACAAAAACAAACATTTTTTAATGCTAAAAAATATAAATGTATATTAAGGTGGAGTAAAAAATAACAATTCCAAGACATACAGCCAAAATTATTTCTTTTATTGTGACATTTCGGTCACTGGTTTAGGCCATCTTCAGAGCCGGAGGCGAGAATAAATGAAATTTCGAGTGAAAATTAAAATTTTGAATAATAATTAAAATTTTGAATGAAAATTTTTGAATGAAAATTAAAATTTTGAATAAAAATTAAAATTTTGAATAAAAATTAAAAATTTCATTTATTCTCACCTCCGACTCTGAAGATGGTCTAAACCAGTGGCCGAAAAGTCACAATAAAAGAAATAATTTTGATAGAATTTCTTGAGTTGAATGGTTGTAGATATTCAAATTGGCAAAAGGAACGGGAGCCTTCCCGGGAACAGGAGCCCGGTTTAATAAAAACTTTATATTTCTTTGCCGACGTTTCGGGTGCTAGTCGCACTCATCCTCAGCAAAGTTGTAATGCAAAGAAATATAAAGTTTGTATTTAACCTGGTTGCTGTTCTTCCGTTCCTTTTGCCAATTTGAAATAATTTTGGTTGTATATGTCTTGGAATTTTTGACTTTTTTTTTTGACTCCGCTTTAATAATACTTCCATTAACAAAAACATACGTCACAATAAATTTATATAAAAATATTTTTTTTATATATTCCTATTTATAAAATTAGCAATCATTTGGAAAATTGCTCGCTGTGGTTAACATTTGCGCCTCCCCTTGGAATAGTCCGCGCCTCACAGTTTGGAAAACGCTGATTTAAGGTTGTTCGGATAGTACCCCTTAAGTCATAATAGAATCTAAAATAAATAAAATTAAAAATTTGAATGCCAAAATTCCTTATTATAATTTAGTCGTGACCTATCAGAGTTTATAATTGTATTAAGTTAATAATTTAATTACCAAAAATAATAAATGAATGACTTTTGACTTGAGCAGTTTTTCTTTTCTTTTTTTTTTTTTTTTATTTTAAACATTCACACTTTTTTCTCAATCACACTCACACACACATTCACACTGTCTTTTCGGCAGCTCAGGCCATATAAGACATTTACGATAACCGTTATTTATGAATTTATATATATTAGGGTCCAGGCATTTTTATTTAAGCCATCTGGTATCCAGATGGCTTAAATAAAATCATCGGACTGCCTGGGGTCCGAACCCGCGACGTTTGGTATATGAGGTTAGCACGCTAACCTCTACACCACGCCCCGTGGGCGAGCAGTTTTTCACGTAATATAGATCTGGCAACATTGCATTCAGCAGTTGTTTATTTTAAATCTTAAAAGTCTTCAATTTTATTTTATTTAATATATTACAATGATTAATGCAAATCAGTTTAAACACAATGGACGATATGCGAGAAAAAATATCGTTTAATAAAAAAAAAAAAATGTAACTGACAGCGAGAAAAGAGTATGCGACGTTGCCAGACTGGTCTGAGTCACGTGACTTCCTTATTTTTAAATTTGGCCTACTGTCATTTTCGGAATTTTTTTTGACTTTCTTGTTAATATATTTTTAAAAGCCCGCACAACGTATTTCTCGGAAGTGAATTAATAAAATGTAAGTTTTTTTTGTTTTTGTATCTATTGCAGAGGTGGCTATATAATTCGATATGTGTGCGTTTCGTTGACATTCCCCATAGCAGGGGCGTATATAAGGGGGGGCCGAGGGGGCCCGGGCCCCCCCGAAATTTCCCAAACACATATACATATATAGGGTATACAGACATCAGCGCAACAAATTTTTCCGCAGGATGGGAAACTTTGGTTCCGCAAAAGAAAAAATGTTCCGCAAAAAATTTCGTGTGAAAAAAAATTTAGTTTCTTAAAAGAAAAAATTTCCGCAGAAAAATTTTTGAGTTCGGGCCCCCCCCCCCCCGAAAAAATTTCTATATACGCCCCTGCCCCATAGACTACATGTTAAATTTCAATTAAAAAAAAAAATTATCTACACGATAACCTTGTGTTAGATCTGCTTCAAAATTTTATTTTATACTTATGTGATAGTGAATAATAACATATTAAAAAATTAGCTTTTAATCGAACATACCAAACAACCTTAACGGATCTCTCAATTCGTTCTTGCAACCTACTAATTTATTTCCCAATTAATTCACACTTTTAACATCAACCCTTGTTGAAAATTCTTGATTGATTGAATATTTCTTCTCAAATAGACTTTGAAATTGCATTTACAAAGATCCATTGTGTTTATATAAACTCATTTATTAATAATTATTTTTTTGTTTTATGCATTTTTGATATATATATTAATAAAACTCTGTTTAAAGCTTAACCAGGGACGCCACATGAATAAACACAAACACGAAAGCTAAATTGTATTCAAGTGCAACGAGCCGTAAATGATAAAATATGTTTATTAATTTTTAAGGACGCTAATGCAATCAGAGTAAATGGCATTTTCGTCGTTGGCGGGAGGGCGGGGGATATAATTGAATAGAACATCACACGGTGTTTATAAGCTCTCTATTCTTTCTCACTTGTCCTAATCGAATTGACGATCGAATTATTAAAATTCAATTGAGAATAATTCGCATTCATATTGGGGGCCCTTTTATTATTTGTTTAAAGTCAATGTTAAATGTTGATGCAATAATAATCATCATCATCATCATCATCATCGTTATTTTCCCTTCAAATAATATATTTAATGTTTTAACTGTATGTGATTCAATTTGCCTTTCATTTCAATTATTTATTTATATTATTAACAAAAAAGAAATTAATCTATTATGAAAGTTTTTTTTATAATCACATTTTTATAATAAATTCTTGAATAATGCTCGTTCTGTAGTAACGATCACTTGAGATAAAATTAAATTGAATTATATCCCGAATTTGAAGAAATGGTTTCGATTAAAAATTATTATTTTTACTACTTTATTTATTTATTTATTTCAATGGCCTTACAATTTTAAATACTGTATTTATATTTCTACTTGCAATATTTTTACTTTCTCTTACCTCTATATATATGTTAATATATAGAGAGAGAAAGTATTACGATCATGTCAAAAATTCGATGTGGAAATTTTGACGGATATACACGTTTTGGATCTAAAAAAGTAAAAAGTGGTTTTCGCGACATGTCTGGCTTCAATTTAAAGCATGAAAGAATTGAGCTAGGAGGTTGAAATTTTATATTTAAGTTGTTTTGTTAATTTGGGGGTGTTAATTCAAAGGGGTTTAATAACAAGTAAAATTTATAAGCAAAACAAAATGATTTATTAACGAAATGAAAAATTTTTTAAATTATTATATAATGTATAAAATGTTATAATATTTGAATTTAGGATTGATAATCTTTATTGTTATTTGTAATTTTAATATATTTTTATCTTTATAAAGTATGTATGATTTTCAATTTTTTTCGATTTTCTCAAAATTCGCATTAACGATTTTGATTAAAATTCAAAAATCAATTTTTTTTTAGATGCTCTTTAAAATGTATCAATATATTCTAATTTTGCCATTTATATCTTCTGAAGCACACTTTACTCTTGTGCTGGTAAACAACTTCATCGTAAAAGGGTTGTGCTTCTTGAGGGAACTTTTCTGGCATTAGATATTGCTAGCAAGGCTCTTACAACAGTGCGATTCCGGTTTTGACCTATACAAGCAATGGCGTAGCGAGGGGGGGGGCAAGGGGGGTCATGATGCCCCGGGCGCCACTCACAAAGGGGCGCCAAATGGTCCGCAAAACAAAAAATTGCTGGATAATTTTTATTTTTATTATAATTGATTTCTGGAAAATATATTTTAAATGTAGTGCCAGTGGAATATAAAAATTCTCGCAGGGAAAAAGTAGTCGAAAAAAACACGCAAAAAACTCGCCCTAAGCAAAATTTTGCCGAAAACAAACAATCTCGCTGAAAATTTTTTCTCCGAAAACAAACTCGACGAAAAACCTCGCCGAAAAAAAATGGGCGAAAATCCGAAAAGTTCCAAAATAAAATATTTTAAAAAATCTGGTGTGACTGTTGCACAGCAGACAACTTTCTCTTACCAAAGGTACTGTACTGTGCTTGTCCCACCCGATTTTTTGTGTCGACATACGCATTGGTGTAGCCAGAAATTTTTGTTGGGGGGATCAAGAAATTTTTTTCAAAAATTTAAGATTATTTTAGGGTATTTATAAATCATTTTGGTTTTTTTTTTTAGCTAGAGTAAATTATTATATTTTACTTTCTCTTACCCTATATGAAATATAATTTGTATTAAATATCTAGTCATGGCTTGGGTCCCATGGGGAGGGGAGTTTTGAACCCCCAAACCCCCCCCCTGGCTACGCCTATGGACATACGTATATATAGTTTCCTTCGATATATTAGAAGATGTAATGAAATTTATAAGTATGGAAAAATATCTATTTATGATTTCATCTTCTAATATATCGACGGAAACTATATATACGTATATCGATACAAAAAATCTGGTGGGACAGTCACACCAGATTTTTAAAAATATTTTATTTTGGAACTTTCCGGATTTTCGGTGAAATTTTGCTTTCGACGAGTTATACCGCCCCCATAATAATTTTGTATATTTTACATATAATATTATATGGTTTTCGAATGGTGGGGGGGGGGGGGGGCGCTAAAAAGGTATTGTGCCCCGGGCGCGAGTTAAGCTCACTACGCCACTGTATACAAGAGTCTGAAAACACATGAATTTCTTTGGCTGTCTCAGGAATGTGTTTTGATGAAATCATAAATGAAGGATGACATTTCATTTCCTCAATTTTTTGGCGATACCCTCATGGTAAAGGTAAAGTGTTTTAACAACACCAACAGAACCCATTTCATAAAAAAAACTGTGTAAAAAAATGTGATATGTGCCCTTTCTCAAATAAACGATTCATATATCGGCGGAGACTAAATATATGTCGACTGGTGTTACAAGCAGCACAGAACACAGCTTTTGATTAGCCAAGGTAAAAGAAAGTTGTGTGCTGTGCCACAGTCACACCAGATTTTTTGTTTACATAGGTTTTTAAAAATCAAGAAGGTTTGGTTAAAAAAAAAAAAAAATATTTATAATTTTTTAATTCAAAAATTAAAACCATTGCAAAGTAAAAAACCGGAGAGAGAGAGAGAGAAAAAGAGACCACATCAAAAAAAGAGTTTTTTTTTTTTTTTATTCCCACTAAAATTCAATTAATATACTCTTCTTCTTTTTTTTTTAATAATATTACATGCAAAATGCAAGTTTGTTGAGTCAAATGGCGTAGGAACGGGTCATGAAAATTAAAAGAGCTCTCCTTTTGAGTATCAAACAGGTAGAGGCAGGCGCTTCCTTGTAATTACCTTGTCTCCGGGTGTGAAAAATAAATGATCTCTCTCCATCTTGAATTCCCTCTTTGTTGTTGTTTGACTCCACCAGCGAGCGCGCGCGCGCAAAGGAATAATACATGACCGAGGGACTTAACAACAACAACAAAAGAACTTTTACGCACAACAAACCCTAACGTTTACGTTTGCGATGGGGAGGAGGAGGAGGAGGAGGTTCTTGGCAAAATGTATGTATGTATGTGTATACATAATTGTGGCACGTGGACAATGCACGTGACCAACATAATGGCCAATCAAGTCAATAAGGTGGGGGGTGGTTTGGGAAATTATAGCGGACATGATTTGCACTATTATTATTAGGCTACCTTATATTCGAATATTCGAATACAATTGATGATTGGAGAAATTAAATGAAAAGCTCGCTTGGAAAACAATCAAGGGGAAAAAATTCTCTCACAAATCACGTTCCTTTTGCTTATTGGAGTCAGCGTGTAGGGGGGGCGTGCTAAAAGCATAGATTTCTAGCTTTATCAATCAAGGCAAATGACTCCGAAATTCTAAAAAAATACATAAATACAGTTCCCTAGTTTTAAGAAACTTGTTACGATTCTATATATAAGGAATGAAGAGAAACTTATTCTTTTTCAAATTCAATCTCTATTTATTATTATTTTTACTTTCTCTTACCTATGTATATATGTAATATATATATAGAGAGAGAAAGTATTGGATTCATGTCAAAAATTCGATGTCGAGATTTTGATGGATCTTCACGTTTTGAGGTCCCCTGAATCCAAAAAAGTGGTTTTCGCGACATGGTCTGTCTGTGTGTGTGTGTGTGTCTGTGTGTGAACAAAATATCTCAAGAACGAAAAGAGCTAGGAAGTTGAAATTTTATATTTAAGTTAGGCACCCCCATGGGACGTGACACGAAGCTTTTGAACAAAATCGACCAAAGAGTACTAGTACTTTACTGATGCACTTTTTCAGTTTTTTTCGATTTTCTCAAAATTCGCTCCAACGATTTTTTTTTAAATTCAAAAATCAATTATTTTTTAGATTCTCTATAAAATGTATATTCTCATTTTGTCATTGAAATCTTCTGAAGACCACTTTACTCTTGTACTCCATAGAAAAGATAGGAGAAATGGTTGCCATGGTAACAAAATATAAATATTTTCCCATACTTATAAATTTTACATCTTGAAAATCGAATGTACCCTACTGTCGGAAACTAAATACATGTCGACACAAAAAATCTGGTGTGACAAGCACAGTACACAACTTTCGATTACCGAAGGTAAGAGAAAGTTGTGTGCTGTGCGCCAGTCACACCAGATTTTTATTTATCATCACTAGGGCTCGGATTTATAGGCACTAAAAATCTTTGAAATAGACAGGCAACTAAGCACTAAAAATTATTAAAATAGGCACTTAAAAGGCATTATTTAAGAAATAATATAAAAAAATTTAAAAAAAATTGATGTCTTATTTTTGGTAATTTGGTGTGACTGGTCGCATAGCACACAATTTTTTCTTAATTTCGGTAATTCTCTACTTGTTTGCCAAAATATAATACAAATTAAATTTTTAAGTACTAATTTTTAAAATTTTACATTAAAAATAAATTTTTTTTTTTCGAAAAAAAGTATTTTTTTTTAAATCTCGGGGGGGGGGGGGGTAATTACTCCCTTTGCCAAGAAATATTTTCTTGATAATTCAAAAAAATTTTAAATTTAGGCTATGTATAGCTCGTAATGAGGAGGCGATTAGCCGAGGGGATAAAGCAATCAAGCTTATAATCCTGAGTTGAATACAACTCGAGTTCAAATCCACCTCATGGCAATAAATTATCCAACTCTATTTGAGATGCCTCCTCCTGAGGAAGGAAACGGGAACCCACCTCAGTATCATTCCCATGAGAGTTACTCTTCAGAGTAGCCACAACGTGTCGAGTCTGACACTAATGACTGAGAAGAATAGCTCGTAAAAAATTGAAATTGGCTATTTGAACTTAAAATAGGCACTAAAAAAAGGCATTTATAGATGAAATAGGCACTAAAACTCAGAACCGGCCAAAATAGGCATTATAGGCACTAACAAATGCTTCTTCTTTTATTCAGAATTTCATGAAACGTATACATATCATATTGGCCTAAATTTTAAGCCATAAATTAAAAAAAGGCAAATAGGGCGAAATCCGAGCCCTAATCATCACAATAGAGAAATTAACACAACACAAAACAAAACAGAACAACATACAAACATACAACATACGTCTTCTTTTTTTTTTTAATATAATAATCGGTTAGGTTGTCGTCTTGTTCGTGCAGATCGTCTAGGTTCAGAAAACGGTTCGGGCGTCCTAGTGGGCGTGATTGCAGATTCGCTCTGTTGATTTGGATTAATAATTTCTGATTCACTTTGTACCTGTAAAATCCATCTTTATTCTCATTTTCATTTGATTCCCGGATCAGAGGTAAAAAATTGATCAATATGGCGAACTAAAACTTTAGTTTTGATCTCAATTAAATAAGTGAGTGGTGCAGTCCTTTTAAGAACAACACCGGCTACCCATTTCTTCGCATCTCTAAAATCTCTTGCCCACCCATTTTCTTCCGGTGTAAAATACCTTATTTTCTGATTAGAGAGTGCTTGTTTCTCTTGAGACAATTGCACCTTCATTTCTGGTTGATGTCTTAAAATATCTAAAGGAATACAAAAGGATGTGGCGTGCCAAGTAATATGAATGGTAACAGGTGAAGGCTAGGCTCTTGGCAATGAGAAAAATAACTTTTTAGAGTGTTTTCTCCGAATATTTCGAAGGCATTTAATAGCACTTCTTCATCAGCGGCTCACTCTATTTCCACATACTAGTTAAAATTTCGGCTCATTGACGCCTTATTGCTTGCGAGGGCTGGTTATCATGCACAGATCTGCCTCTCAGACGTTTCGCTCCGAAATTTTAACTAGTATGTGGAAATAGAGTGAGCCGCTGATGAAGAAGTGCTATTAAATGCCTTCGAAATATTCGGAGAAAACACTCTAAAAAGTTATTTTTCTCATTGCCAAGAGCCTAGCCTTCACCTGTTACCATATCTAAAGGAATTTTTGTTCTATGTCCCAATAACAGCCATGATGGCGATAGAGAAATTAACACAAAACAAAACAAAACAGAACAACATACAACATACCATCAAGAGAAAAGATATTGGACAACCCCCTCACTTCTACCGAAATTTAGAGCCATGTATACAGGGCCGTAACTAGGCAGATGCAACAGGTGCACCGTGTATCTGTTGTATCTGCCTAGTTACGGCCCTGTATACATGGCTCTAAATTCAGGTAGAAGTGAGGGGGTTGTCCAATATCTTTTCTCTTGATGGTACAACAAAACTGTTTATTAATGTAAAATATACATATTCCAGTGACTAATACATTGAATGAAAGGTGACTTAATAGAGTTTTTTTTTACCGCTAGTACACCTCGATCCATTTGTGGACCAAATCTCCCTCCAGGTATTAGTTAACATATCAGGTGTGACCGATGAGATTCTCTGACGAAGATGGTCAATGTCACGTATCTTCTCTGCATACACAGAGTTCTTGACATAACCCCACAGGAAAGAATCCAATAGTGTTATGTCTGGGCTTCTTGGAGGCCATGCGATTGGGCCACCTTTACCCATCCATCTTACTGGGAAACGGGCATCTAAGGCTGAGCGCCCATTTGCTGTGGGGTTATGTCAAGAACTCGTGTATGCAGAGAAGATACGTGACATTGACCATCTTCGTCAGAGAATCTTAGGGGCAGTAGGGGGGGGGTATTTTAGTTTCCGCCAATATATTAGAATTTTTTTTTTCCACCTTTGACCTCCAGTACAATAAGAATTTTTTTTTTTTTTTTTTATAAAAAAACATTCACACTTTTCTCATTCACACTCACACTCACACACACATTCACACTGTCTTTTCGGCAGCTCAGGCCATATAAGACATTTACGATAACCGTTATTTATGAATTTATATATATTAGGGTCCAGGCATTTTTATTTAACCAACAATAAGAATTCAAGATGTAAGATTTATTAATATGGAAAATATTTATATTTTGATACCATGGCAACCATTTCTCCTATCTTTCCTATGAAGTACAAGAGTAAAGTGGTCTTCAGAAGATTTCAAGGGCGAAATGAGATTATATATTTTGTGAAAATCGAAAAAACTGAAAAAGTGCATTAGTAAAGTACTAGTACTTTATAGCCTATTTTGTTCAAAAGCTTCGTGTCACGTCCCACGGGGGTACTTAAATATTAAATTTCATCTTCTTAGCTCTTTTCATTCTTAAGATATTTTTGAGATATTTTGTTCACAGACAGGCCATGTCGCGAAAACCACTTTTTCGTACTCAGGGGACCTCAAAACGTAAAGATCCATCAAAATCTCGACATCGAATTTTTTACATGAATCCAATACTTTCTATATATATGCATAGGTAAGAGAAAGTAAAGAAAACCAAAATTATAATTTCATGAGGATATTGATTTAAATTTATTAGAGGCTTGCTTTTTTTTACTTTCTCTTACCTCTATATATGTTAATATAAGTATTAGATTCATGTCAAAAATTCGATGTCGAGATTTTGATGGATATACACGTTTTGAGGTCCCCTGAATCCAAATTCAATTTTAAGCATGAAGGAATTGAGCTAGGAGGTTGAAATTTTATACTTAGTTAGACACCCCCTGGCACGTGACACGAAGCTTTTAATCAAAATCGGCCAAAGAGTACTAGTATTTTACTGATGAACTTTTTTTCGATTTTCTAAATTTTGCTCCAACAATTTTGTTTAAAATGCAAAAATCAATTATTTTTTAGATGCTTTTTAAAATGTATATTCTCATTTTGCCATTGAAATCTTCTGAAGATCACTTCATAGGAAAGTTAGGAGAAATGGTTGCCAACAAAATATAAACATTTTCCCATACTTATAAATTTTACATCTTGAATTCTAATATATCGGTGGAAATCTAAATGTGTCGACACAAAACAATCTGGTGTGACAAGCACAGAACACAACTTTCGATTACCGAAGGTAAGAGAAAGTTGTGTGCTGTGTGGCCAGTCACACCAGATTTTTATTCTTCTTGCCAGGCAATTTTAAGACAAAAATTGACGACTTTTTTGGGTTCTTTATTTTCCCAAAAAAAACAATCAACCTATTTAATGTTCGATTTAGGAAAAAAAAGAAAAAACGGAATTGTCGTTAAAAATTCTAACTTAGTAGTGAGTAAGAAAGAAAGAAAGAAAGAGAGATGAGGGTTGAGTTGCTGAATAGGAATAGGAATAGGTTTTCAGTTGTGCAATGCATCGGTGGTGTTTAAGTGCATTGGGGGGGGGGGGGAGGGGGTTAAGAGAGAGACAGTGAGGGTGGATGGGTGGGTGGGTGATCCCCTCCCCCCCTTTAAGCCAAGGGCTGAGCACGTTGCAGGCGCGCCCCAGAAAGAATTGCCTAACTCAATTAGAACGCTGAAGGGGGGATGTGCAGACGTGCAGACACGTTCGCCTTCGTGTCCGCCTAAAGAGAGCAAAAACTGCACTAGTTGTTGTTCTTGACAAAAAAAAAAAAAATAAAAAAAAAAAAGAACGAGAGAAAAAGAAGATGAAGATGATGAAGAAGAAGAAGGAAAAAAAAAAACGACCGTCTGACTGTAGCAGAAAAATAAATCGACAACTGGAATCAATAGCAAGGCAAAATCATCCAATAGGAATCATTTTAAATTAATGAATGACAAAAAAAAAAAAAAGAGGATATTAGATCATTTCGCTATATTTAGGGAATTTGGCAAACTCCGATTCTACCCACCTAAGGGAAATCAAATAACGTGTGGCCTACTCTCGTTGCTTCTGTTCCACTAAAGGCACTAAAGCTAGATTTAGTCTCGCTAGAGACTCATTCTACAAATGAGAGCACTCTAGCTAGATTAAGTCTAAGATCTAGCGAGATTGACATAAATCTAGCTAGAGTATCAGTGGACACACCTCCGAGACTTTCTCTCTAGAGTGATCTCGCTCTATTTGACTGATTAAATAGAGCAGTTGCTCTAGCTGCTTTTGACAATCTGAATTGAGTATCTTTTTTCCTTATTATTGGTTTACTAAACGATCATAGTCTTTAGGGCACATACCTTAAATGTTTTGAAGTCGTCATTATGAATTTATTTCAAAAGATCAGTAAATATTTCTGTCTTTCTAACCTAACTTCTAACACCCTTCGTTTCTTGTTTGTTCGCTGTTCGTGTTTATTTCTTTTCTTCATAATTAATATTATTTCGTTATTAATTTTATTTTTCAATCATATCAATAATTAAAAGATTCAATTATTATATTTTATTTAATAATATAATAATTATTTTGAAATTTAATTTTTAAATTTGTAATAATATATAATTTAAAATATTTATTTATAATTGAAAAGTTTTGTCGAAATAAAATATTAATAATTTTAATGAATTTAATAGAAAAGAAATATACTGTATTAAATTTTAATAAGAATGCGTGGAAGGGGATGTGGGAACCTTTCCAATATAAGTTCTTCAATAATAAGTGCAGTGCTCGCCTCTATTTAATTGATTTGTTTTTTATCAAATCCTTTCAGACCCCTAGCTAAGCCAGTGAAAGGTACCTAAACGGTCGGTAAGCTGCAAGTTATACAACTGAGATAACTG
>JAKCPI010021717.1:0-22696 GCA_023213315.1 Euborellia annulipes
TTTAAAAAAAATTTGATATCCTCGACGATTCGAACCCACATCACGCTCATCATCAGATCAGAACGAATATTAATATAGTTGTAAACATACACACTGCTGATACATCGAAATTATATGAAAAAAATTCATTTTCCAAACTATTTCATATATCAAATTTTCGTTAGCATATTATCAACAGTTATCAAATCTAGTTGTTTTTTCTCCCAATTGTCGGCCTAACAAAATAGGAAGCGAAACAAGATTTTTAGGGTTTTTTAGCTGTCAAAATAATAAATTCTTAAAAAATTTAACTAGAGTGGGAGCCTTGTTTGAAAAAGGATGGAATTTTTTCAATCAATATTCAAATAGACTGTTCATTAGCCAGTCAATATATCGTTTAAAAAATTTATTTTCAGAGGTATTTTATTTGATTTGGTTTACGATTCCTTAAATATAAATAAGGTATATTATTACAAAGAGATTTTAAAGATATAAAAATCTGAAGATGCTGGAGGGCCAAAACATTTGACATGGCCACCAGCATTGATGGCCAAATCAAATAAAATACCTCTGAATACAATCAACCTATGATCAACGGTTTATAATATTATGATTAGAGATTCTTCTTCTTCTATCCTCGCCTTTATTATTCCCGCGGTACGGGGTCGGCGCGCTGGGTTGGTGGAGGGGGTGGGTTTTTTTCGACTAAGAAGGAATAGAACAGGCCGGCCCGTCGCACGGTTTAACGCCTGTTAAAAATATAGAAGGAAAGAGACTGACATGCTGCCATCCCAGCTAGGGCAGCTCGTGGTCGCCATCCACGTACCCACAAGATGTGGGCCTCTGAGCAATATGATTAGAGATTACAAAAGCTTATGTTTAATCTCTTTATTCCATTCATTAAAAATTCTACCTAGTTTATGAGAAATGGTGCCAGAGTGTGGTTAATTTTATAAAGAAGAACGCTTGCTATTCCTATGTAAATTATATGCAAAATTAGGATAACATTGAAAGTGACTTTGCCATCGAGAGTAAACGTTCATTTTTACGACGATAGTAATCAGTATTAACAATACAAATAAGACGTAAAATTGAATTTTTGTTGTTGTTTCTGAAAAATTGTATTAAAAATAAAAGTGAAAGTTGAAATTTTTTTTTTAATATTAGATTCAATTGTAAAAGTTGGTGGCACGATTTTTTAAAATCGGGATTATGAGAGAGATAAATGTTTTCAATTAGTATGAATGCCTCTTCCTGTTCTATTCCCCGCATTGGGGGGTCGGCACAAGAGAACGAAGCAACCATGAAAAGATCTTAGGCTATATAGACTTTAAACGGTTCACAATAAATATTTATTTATTATATTAATTTACCAGGTTCATTGATTTACATCATTTAGAAACCAAATGATTAATTAATATAAATTCATGGGTCTGCCTCTGGTTTAAGCTCACGCCCTTTTGCTTTCAAGTTATCAATATTGATATTTGTCAATATCTCTAACCTCTTAGCCACCGGCGGGAAACCAGCTGACTTGGTGTGTTGCTTTTGATGGGGGGAGAAGATCAGGTAACTCGTGGTCGCCATCCACGTACTCGCAAGATGTGAGCTCCTGAGTGAAGTTGAATCTTTTAATAATAATAATTTAATTTTTATTCCACAGGAGAGAACAAAGCGCTAATTGGAAGAAAACTGTTGACTTGGGTTCCAAAGTTCAACACAACTCTTATAAATTTTTTTTAATGGGAAAATTTAAAATATCGTTTTTTCTGTAATCCATTTATAAGAGATCCTCATTTTCATTTTTAAATTAGTAATACTCTTTTTTTTTTAATTTTATTCTCTCGGCAGCCTAGGTTATTTAGAGTTACAACTCATTTATTAATTTATACAGGGCTACCGGGAGACGTTCAACATGCTGATTCCTCTGGACCACCCACTCACCCGAGGTTTCGACGAGCTGCTGCTCTAAATCGTTGCCAGGCCCCCCACCCTAGTAATATTCGAATATTTTTTTAATTTATACCTTGTTGAAAAATAAATGAATCTTTTTAAATCATTGAAAATTAGATTTTTTTTTTTATATTATAAAATAAAGATTACCTTGATTATAAGAGAGACGCCACTTCTAATTCTATCAAATATTTCATTTAAAACAGGATTTTTTCTTTAATAAAACATTACGGGAATATTAAAAAGATCCTAATAATTAAAGTGTCAAAAGTCAATTTCATTGAATATTATTAAGAAAAATTTTCAATGATTATTTTAGTATTATTTTTTTCTATTAAAATGCCCTCTAATAATGATGCATAATTTAATTTCGATTGATGCTGCAGGTGTACGAAAAATTCAATTTAATCCTTTGAAGATTTTTTTGTATGATCCACCCTTCGCTGGTGGTAAGGGCCTTAATAGTATAATCAGAGTAATGAACCGTGCCTAAGGGCTTGGCTTGATAGATCACTAGCCAGTCCTTTCAATTCATCTTTCAGTCAGATTCGATTTTTTGTCTCAGCAGGGGCATAATGTTTGTTAAATCTTTTTATAATAATATTGTATAAATTAGTTGAAACTAATTATATTTAATTACACTTCATCTTAGGTGTTAGGATAAAAAATAGTTTTTCTTAATTTATTTTAAAATTATAGCTATTTTATGGTTAAATTAAGATTCATATAAATCAAACAAGAGACAAGTTAGATACTTAATAAAGATATTAGGTATAATAAATATTTTTCCATTATGCTCTTAGGTTGATTGTTTTAATAATAATACGAGAGTCGTTCAATAAGTCCTAGAAAAAGATAGAAAAACAAATTATTTTAGATAGATTTTTTTTTTATTTTCCAACATAATCTCCTCTTAGCTCTATACACTTTTCCAAGCGTTTCTCCATCTTTTTAAAGCCATCTAAAAAGTAAGATTACGGAAGGTCCTCAAAATAGGCACAAATAGCAAAACGCCTTCAAAGATCCACGGTTTTGATTGTTCCCTTGTCTCTGGCGTAGAGTAGTGTACACACATTTCGTCTACAGTTATGTTTCGACGTAGAAACTGGTCGGGATTGCGACGAAAAGCTCGGAACTCACTTTTTTTCCATTTTCTAAAATTAACAAATGTTTCTTACATCAATCGATAATATGAGTAAAGATGACACTATGTGGTGGATATATCGGAGATTTTGTCAGCTGTCTAGTGGGTAAAGATGCTTAATAAAAACAAACAAATTTCGAAGCTACGAGCGCAATCTTGTGGATTTTCTAAGGACTTATTGATTGAACGACCCTCGTAATTTAATTTTTACTCTTTAGTGGAGAACAAGGAGCTGATCGGATTAAAACTGTAAACTTGGCTTCCAAGTCTGGATCAAATTCAGATTAAAATTATTCAACATATCCTAGTGGGGTAAATAATTGAGAATTTATTTATCTTCAATAGGGACACAAACGCATACACTATTACGAGAGGTATGCTACGAAAACTGAAATAATATACAAACTAATTTTACTTTCTCTTACCTATATATGAATATATATAGAGACAATGTATTGGTTTTGTCAAAAATTTGATTTCAAGATTTTGATGGATATACACGTTTTGACGACCCCTGAGTCCAAAAAAGTCTTTTTGCAATATGTCTATCTGTGTTTAATTTAAAGCATGAAGGAATTGAGCTAGGGGGTGAAATTTTGAATTTAAGTTAGGCAGCCAGCTGAGGCGTGAAAATAAGCTTTTCATCAAAATCAGCCAAAAAGTAGTAGTACTTTACTGATGTATTTTTTCAGATTTTTTTGTCAATTTTCTCAAAATTCGCTCCAACGATTTTAAAATTCATAAATCAATTATTTTTTAGATTCTCTTTAAAATGTATATTCTCATTTTTCCGTGGAAATCTTTTGAAGCTTTACTCTTGTATATCGTAGGAAAGATAGGAGAAATGGTTGCCATGGTAACAAAATATAACAGGTAAATATTTTACCATGTTTATAAATTTTACATCTTGAATTCAAATGTGTCGTACTGTCGGAAACTATATACATGTATATGTAGACACAAAAATTTGGTGTGACAAGCACAGAACCAAGGGCGTATATAGAAATTTTTTTCGGGGGGGGGGGGGGCCCAAACTCAAAAAATTTTTCTGAGGAAAATTTTTTTTAAGAAACTATACTTTTTTCACACGAAATTTTTTGAGGAACATTTTTTTCTATTGCGGAACCAAAGTTGTCCATCCTGCGGAAAAATTTGTTGTGCTGATGTCTGTATATCCCTATATATGCATTTGTGTTTGGGAAATTTCGGGGGGGGCCCGGGCCCCCTCGCCCCCCCCCCCCCTTAAATACACCCCTGCACAGAACACAACTTATGAATACCGAAAGTAAGAGAAAGTTGTGTGCTGTGCGACCATTTAAATTTAAAAATATTTTTTTTTATTTTCGAAATTCAATCATAGACAAAAAATTTTAATTTTGATTAAAAAATGTAATGTTTTTTTATTATTTTTATTGATATTTTTAATAACGCTTAATATTTTGATCATAAAAATACCTTGTATATATTTTATACTTTATTTAGCTTGTATTTTCAAACTTATCAGCACCTTGTCAATAAATATGATAATTTTCTGAATAAAGCTCCTTATAAAGAGACGAAGCTCTTTGTGAATTATATTAGTGATCTTTATCATTTAGCATCATGTCCATCTCGATGACGTCGGCAGATGTTACCAGGATGACTCAAGAAATATCGTTCTTTCAATTAAGAGTCGCCGAAAAAATTGAAGCCAGGTCTCTCGGTATGGGGTCCCATCAATCTTGTAAAATCATAGCCAAGATATCTTTTAATATTGTAGGGAAAATAAAACTAAATTTTTGATACTTTTTCAAAATGCAATGAATAATGTTGATGGAGGATGGAAGGGGAGAAAAAAAAGTAATTTCTCTAGAACAAAAGAAAAAAGGGGACAGTAAGTCAAATTTATTGAATTCAGAAAATGAGTTTTAACTAAAAAAAAAAAATTATTTACGAAAATTCTGCAAAAGGACTTAAATGGCGTCAATTTTCTAGACAGAAATTCAAAAATTAAGATAACAAGACAAAATTAGAAGCAGCTGATTTTATAGGAGGGATAGCGTCTTGAATCTCTTTAACTGTTGTACAACGAGACATATGAGACATCTGGACAGAGAGTCTCAATCGGGTAGATAGAAACCCCCAAAGAGGAGGAGGGTCTCCAGCTCGAGAGATAGAGTCCCACACTCCAAGTGGTCCAGGGATGCAATCGGATCCGTTTGTTCGACAGGAAGCGGCCTGGACGATACTCGTTTCATATACAATCGCCGCCTTGTCTTTTTAGGGGGCCCACTGGCGCCGAAACATTTGGCCACAAACCCAAAAAACCAAAAAGCGCCAATTGTCCCCGAAACCTTAGCTGCTGATTGGTTAGAAATGGTGTATGTTTCTATGGGAATTTGATTTCATCTAATATTTCAGATATAATTAAATAAAGGCGGTTCTTTTTATTTCAAAAATTCGGGAATGACTTCCCCTAGACTTTTTTTTTTACAAATGCTTGATTATCTTAAACCTGCCAGAAAGAAAAGAGAACAATTTTTTTTTTTGTGTATTGACACTTTTTTATTTTCTCTTACCTCTATATATATGTTAATATATAGAGAGACAAGTATTGGATTCATGTCAAAAATTCGAACTCGAGATTTTGATGAATATACACGTTTTGAGGTCCCCAGAATCCAAAAAAGTGGTTTTCGCGACATGGTCTGTCGTGGTGTGTGTGTGTGTGTCTGTCTGTGTGTCTGTGAACAAAATATCTCAATAACGGAAAGAGCTAGGAGGTTGAAATTTTATATTTAAGTTAGGCACCCTCATGGGACGTGACACGAAGCTTTTGAACAAAATCGACCAAAGAGTACTAGTACTTTACTGATGCACTTTTTCAGTTTTTTTCGATTTTCTCAAAATTTGCTCCAACGATTTTTTTTTTATAATTCAAAAATCAATTATTTTTTTAGATTCTCTTTAAAATGTATATTCTCATTTTGTCATTGAAATCTTCTGACTTTACTCTTGTACTCCATAGAAAAGATAGGAGAAATTGTTGCCATGGTAACAAAATATAAATATCTCTCCACACTAATAAATTTTACATCTTGAAATTCAAATGTAGCGTACTGTCGGAAACTAAATACATGTCGACACAAAAAATCTGGTGTGACAAGCACAGTACACAAATTTCGATTACCGAAGGTAAGAGAAAGTTGTATGCTGTGAGCCAGTCACAGCAGATTTTTACTTTCTCTTATTTTTTATTCGGAAAAGGGTGAAAATAAAATAACACTAGATTATTTGATTAAAAGATTTTATTAATTAAAAATTAACAATTAATACGTATTTCCACAATTACTTGTAATCATCAGAAGTGATTACATTCTAAATTTCTGATGATGACACGTAATTATCGAAATACGTATCAAGGGTTAATTTTTAATTAATAAAAACTTTGAAATAAATAATCTAGTGTTTAATTTGTATATTTAATTTTAATTTACAAAATGTTTCAACGAGAACTAACGGTCGAAAGTTTAAATCTTATGAGATCAAAACATTTTGAATTTAAAGATATATGAAAACTAATATACAACTAAACTTGCAATCTTAAATAAATCTATCTTCAAAACATAATTCAAATTCCACCATTTTTAAAAAAATCCCTTTGATCTAGGCCTATCATCAGTTTTTTTTTAATTCTCCAAATGTATTATTAGTTTATACATAATATTTTTAAAAATGTAAGAAATGCCCGGTGTCGTCATTATCGCGTTATTTCTTAATACATGTTAGGATTAATAACTTAATTGAAAAAAAAATGGAGAGACCAAAAGCAATTATCAAGCCATATTGTAGCTAAAAGTCAACTCGATTACGAATTCTTCAGCATCTGACGACTCGAGACATGATTCTGGTGTCTCCTACTCAAGACATTCCTCCTTGCGCGTCTCGGCAACAAGAATAATTCCTTTAGATTTACAGAATTATTTCAGCAATTAAGCCTTTTAATTAGTGATCAAATAAAAATAGTTATTATAGCTAAGAACTGGCGGCTGAGTAAATTTTTATAGATGGCCTAAAACATCCAAAGAGTTGCAAAAGTGAGAAAGAGAGAAAAAGATAGACTTCATGAGAACCAACCAATTGATAAAAATTTTAATTAATTAAATATAATAAATAGAAAAAGTTGTAGAACTTTCATTATATATTTAATGTTTAATAAAAATTAAATTAATTGCAATTTTAATTAAATTAAATTATATTAAAGTAATTATCAAATAGTTGTTTAGCATTAATTAAATGGTTTATTAGAATTTTCTATTATTTATTTAGATAAAAAAATTTTAAGTGTTTAAAATGAAATATTATTTGGTAAGAATTTATATTATAAGGAAGAAAAAAAAAATTATTTCTTGAGAACATCCCTTTAAAATTTTTTTATTACTTTTATTAATTCGTCGGAAATAGAAACGTGTTGAAAAAATTTGGTGTGACTGGTCGCATAGCACACAACTTTCTCTTACATTCGGTAATTGAAAGTTGTGTTCTGTGCTTATCACACTAGATTTTTTTTGTGTCCACATATATTTAGTTTCTCCGACAGTACGGTACATTCGAATTTCAAGATGTAAAATGTATAAGTATGGGAAAATAATTATATTTTGTCAGCATGGTAACCATTTCTCCTATCTTTCCTATGAAGTACAAGAGTAAAGCGTGCTTCAAAAGATTTCAAGGGCAAAATGAGATACATTTTAAAGATCATGTAAAAAAAATAATTGATTTATGAATTTTAAACAAAATCGTTAGAGCGAATTTTGAGAAAATGGAAAAAAATTAAAAAAGTACATCAGTAAAGTAATAGTACTCTGTGGCCGATTTTGTTCAAAAGCTTCGTGTCAGGTCTCAGGAGGGTGCCAAACCTAAATATAAAAGCTCCAGCTCTTTTAGTTCTTGAGATATTTTGTTCACAGATAGACAGACACACTCAGACAGACCATGTTGCCAATGATTCAAATTCATTTTCTCTATATATATTTATATATTACATATGTACATTGATAAAAGAAAGTAATAATTTTGTTTCATGATAATTTTTTCTTAATTCACCATTAAGGAAGCAAATATTAGATTCTGTTGGAGTGAATTAAAACTTACGAAAATTCGAAGTATAAAAATAAGTTTGAGATTTGAAATAGTAGTCGAAATTATTTCAAATTTGAATAATTTCATTGTAATTTAAGAAATTAATATAAAAACAAAGTTCTTGCTTATTAATTCTCAGTGCATGCCTCCTTTAATTAGATTCTTCAATTATGAAAATTTACATTCATCTTGAGGCTTTTCAAGGCGGTAATTTTTTTTGAATTTTTTAGGAGACATGAAAAAGTATTAATTACATATAATTAATATATATTCTAGGCTGACACCACAAAAGAGGATAGTGCAAAAGAAGAAAAACCTTTTGGGTCAGCGGACTAAAAAAGTACAACCACCAAAATCTTTGCCAACAAGCTAAGATAGACCAAGAAATGTCTGGATGGAAAGGTGAAAAGAATAAAACTGTTGAAACTATTGATATTTACATTTTTTCAATAATTCATTGTAAAATATTAATGCCAAAAAAATCTATAAAACTGACTGAGGTCGCACTTCCCTACTGGCACCAGAATAATTAATAAATTAAAGTGACCACATTTTCATCTTTTCAAACACTTTGGTCGAAACCGAAACTTTCGTTCCTAATTAAAATAATTAATAAATAATAAGTAAAATATTTTTGGCAGTATATTTAAAATAAGAAATGCAGATATTTCTAAAAAGTGGGACACTTTAAAAATCGACGGGACGCGGGACAAATCTCCAAAAAGCGGGA
Source organism: Euborellia annulipes (assembly GCA_023213315.1). NCBI lineage: Eukaryota > Metazoa > Arthropoda > Insecta > Dermaptera > Anisolabididae > Euborellia > Euborellia annulipes. The sequence continues at coordinate 8,928 of JAKCPI010021717.1, forward strand.
CTGTCCTGCAAAATCGGGACATATTTGGTATATCCAAATAGCTTAAATAAAAATGTGATAATTTAAACGATATGCATTACTTTTATCTATAAAAACATAAGCGGTGAATCAATCATAAAAAGATTCAATTGCAAATCATTTTAATTAAATTGTTGATTTTTTAAACAATAATTTTAACGTTAATCAAAATGTTCGCTCGTGCTGGCATCAGCTGCTTCTCTGAATTTTTAAGAAAATGCCTTTATCATATTGATTGATTGACACGGGCCCTCCAAAAAATCATTTCATAAAACCATTTTTCTTAATTTCTTAAAATGTATCTAGGGAAATTTGTGTTTGTCGTCCAACGTAATTTTTTGCTTTTCGAAGACTTTGGGGAGGGAGTATCTAGGAGTCCATGAATACACCTCGGTTATGACAAATAGTTATTCCCCTCTATCTTGCGGAGTGAAAAAGATTAATTATTGAAAAATCGAATAGGCTATTTGAAATTAGATAAAGATAATTAATAATTTAATTAAATTATTTTTCTTCCCTCCTTTCTATATGGCAAATTTCGAAATTGTATTTCTAAAAGCATCATCCTTTTAACAAGATTTGAAATGTCATTGAGAAATTTCAAATCCCTTAGGAGGAGAGACACGCAGGCCCTTGAGATTTATATATATTTACATAGACATGTTATGTAATAATTTAATAGAGGCTTACAATAAAATCGATGTTGTCCATACAAGCATAAAATATTTTTCTCTAATATAAAATGCATGAAAAGATAACAAAGGGCTTTACCAACACTCACCAAGAAATATTATTTTAAACTTCGTGACATTTTCTTTCTGATAAATGGAGAGTTTTGACAAACAAAACATTAAAAACTGAGTCTTTCATATGTAGAATTGCGAAATTATGTGCATGTTAAATTCGTTTAGAATGTGTCATAAAAAAAAAATTACAAAGATAAAGAAATGATTAAAAAAAATATATATTTTTAAAAAGGTAAATGATATATTTAATCAGCTTTATAAATTGATTTTTCGAACATAAACGGGAAAATATTTTAATTTTGCCGTCGAATTTTCGAAAGACAATATTCGAAAATATTATTGTTCAGAACCATCAAATGCCAACTAAAGATTATTGATATATTTAGAGATTAATTTGATTTCCTTTTTTTACTTTCTCTTAGCCTATATATGAAATATATAGGAGAGAAAGTATTTATATTTGATATTTTTGAAACCCAATAATACATGACTAAAAGACTAATCAACATGAAAATAAATAACGCTGGGCAAACAAAACATCAAAGATCACATGATTAGCGATCATCATTCGATGATTGAGTGATTTGAAAGGAGGGATTCTCGGAAGTCGACTTCTTGCAGACAGAGCCTCGAGGGGTTTGAGTCATAATTGGGCTGAGGGTCTCCTCGTAGGGTAGCAAAAGGCCTTAAGGTCCCTGGCAATCTTCAATCCGGAAATGCTTTGCGTTCTGCCTCTCAAATGCGCACTTTCACCAAAAATTTCAGGGTTATTCGGTTTTAAGCACCTTACTAATTAAATATTATAAAATTATGTATATTTTTATTGAATTAAAAAGAGTGGATTTAATTGTTTTTGCACACAATTTTTTTTTTAACTACACCCTGCTCATATACATGGTACGATAGGATAAATTGTATTACTCAGAAAGATAGGCAATAAAAATTTAATTGTCAGATGAATATTTATTTAAATCATTTGGATTCCAAATGGTCTAAATTTAAATGTGCCTGGATCATTTGTATCGTAAATAATAAATATATTTGTGTAAAGTCTATATACCAAAAAGACTTAAAAAATCCAATTGGCCAAAACAATAATGAATTTCGAACAATATTTGTTAATTTATATAAATATTTCTTCTTCTTCTTCTTTCCTAGCCATATTCCCTGAGTGCGGGATCGGCGGAATGGGTCGAAGAAATAGAACCGGAAGAAATAGAACAGGCCGGCCCGTCGCAAAGTCTGACGCCTATTGAAAATATAGAAGGAAGGAACAGATATGTAAAGAACAGAAGGACTGCCAGTCCTAGCTCGGGTAGGTCGTGATCGCTATCCACGTACCCACAAGATGTGGGCCCCTGAGCATTAATTTATAAAATATTAAACAACTTTTATAGTCAAAGTCCTAGGTTGCCGAAAAGATTGTGTGAGTGTGAGTGTGAATGAGAAAAAGTGTGTGTTAAAAAAAAAAAAAAATACCACTCGCTTAACAAAACGAATATTTATAAAAAGCATAAAATATACGACGAAATATTTAGTTAGAAATAATAAGCATATACCAACATAGTACATAATTAAATTTATTCCACCGAAATGTAGCTACTCTTTTACAAATTGTTAGCCTAATCTTGATATGCTTATCTTTATAAACAGGTAAAAAGTTTTATAAAAGCATTTCAAAGCTGATGATCGCAATACTTTCTCTCTATATATTTATATATTTCATATATATAGTAAGAGAAAGAAAAGTTGTAGCAAGAAGAAATCAAGCCAGCTTCCCCTACTAACTAATCTGTTATGCCACCCTCATAGCAGTCAGAGACCTTTAAAATTTCCTATACTACAGTATAAAGCTACGAGAATGTTCTTAATCGATTTTTTTGAATGTTTTTAAGAAACGCGCTGTAATGATTTGAGAAATTAATATCCTATAAGTTTGAAAAAAATAATAGTGGAAGGCCGTAAGCTTCTCTATTTAAGCCATTTGGATACCAAATGGCTTAAATAAGAATGCCTGGACCCCAATATAGACAAATTCATAACTAACGGTTATCGTCAAAGTCTTAAATGGCCTAAGTTGCCGAAAAGACTGTGTGTATGTGTGTGTGAATGTGAGTGTGAATGGGAAAAAGTGTGAGTGTTTTTTATAAAAAAAAAAAAAGTTAATGATTTTTTATAATTTTTACTTCAATAGTCAAGATAAAAAAGAGAAGCTCATTTAAATCAGGTTTTAATATATTATCAATTCCAGATCTATTTTCAGAAGTAAAAAGACAAAAATGAATAATTTCTGAATTAACTGCGTTTTTTCATCATCTCGATGTTATTTTGATTAGATATAGAATCAAGAGAGGAATTCCTGTTTAAGAATTTGAACCCGATCTCCGTCTCCTATCTCTTCTGTATTCAACTAGAGTGATCACAAAATTAAAACCTTGCCATTTAGAGAGAGACAGAGAGAAAGCAATTATATATCATAAAAAAATAATTCGCACTATAGAACATTCCCCCCCCCCCTCCGTCTTTTCGATGTGTGAATAATTCTTCTTTTTTGCAAATATATGAGATAATTATAGTGTTCTTGATGTGATGTAAATCAATGTTTGCGAATAATATATAAAATTCCTGGTGGATGATGCGATGTTTTGCATTGACAAGGCACCAAATCACCCCACCATCCAGCCATAGGTTGTGGATGACGTGGCAAGGTCGTGTTCTTGCCAGGTCTTCTTCTTGTTCGTCTTCATTTGATGATCATCTGGAACCGGATCGTGACGCAAGGGCAGCCTCAGGCAGGATGCCGAAGACGTCATGCCCTGGGGACCAGGACCGACAGCCTTGGTGAGATCATCCTCCTCTTTATTGCCGACAATCTTCTTCTTCTGCGGATTTTTTTTTTCTTAATTCTGCATGTGAAGAAGGAGAGGGGGAAAATAAAGATTCAATTTTTAAAGCTTCTTTAGACTTATTAACTATAATAAATAATCAAATAGTTTTTGAAATAAATAAAATCATAAATTTTTTTAAATATTTTTCGAGATCTATGTATTTGAATGAGATAATAGAATTCAAAATAATTCGGTTCGGACTTAAAATAGTCATAGATATATTTAACAAGACTGAGTATTCTTTATTGGCGAGGCCAAACATCCCATGGTCCCCGAGAATGGAACCCAGGATCTCCAGCCTTTTCAGGGCATAGTCCGTTGCACCAGGGCACCGGACCCTCGACCTACACCAATAAAACTCAATTCCCCTTATATGCAGTTAGCTCTCAAAGTTACTAACAAAGTGAAAAACTTTGCTGCTTACAGTAGCGTGTTAGAGCAGACCCAGACTTTAAATAGAACACAGACGCATCATGTTGCTAAAATCACTTTTTTGGATTTACGGGACCCCAAAACGTGTATATCCATCAAAATTTTGACATGCAATTGAATCCAATACTTTCTCTATATATATATTAACATAAAAGGGCATGTCAATAAGTCCGTGACTTTTTGAATTTCCCGCCTCTTAACTGAAATGGCAACACTGCTCCTGTCAGCAGGCAACTATCAGCTGACTCCTGTCGAAATTTAAACCAGCTGGGTTGACATCCCTTAATAGCAGACTACCTCGTGATTTGAAAAGAAAATGAAAAAAGTGAATTCATGAATTGGGATATGAGCTGCTCCCTCATCCGCCCTATTCTTCGGATTTAGCCCGAGTGACTATTTCTTGTTTCCAAACCTGAAAAAATGGCTTGGCGGAGAGACTTGACTCCAACGATGAAATCATCTCACAAAAAATATTTTGATGCCCTCGACAAATGTTATTTTTTGGAAGGGATAAAAAATTGGAGAAACGTTGACCAAAGTGTATAGAGCTCAAAGGAGACTACGTTGAAAAATTAATTAATTTTTTATCCAAAAATCTGTGTTTCATTCAAATAGTCAGGGACTTATTGACCTACCCTCGTATATAGAGGTAAGAGAAAGTAAAAAAGTGACCTGATGTTTGTTAAGGAAAATGGAAACAAGGCATAAAAAGACATGAAAAATGCTCTGGTAATTCGTGATCATCTTTTTTTTAGTAAATAAAGAAAATTTCTTCTTAAAGTTGTTTGCTAATTCCAAGCGCCTTTAGATGGCAACCCGCCTTACTTCGTTTTTTATTGCATTGTGATTCAAATGAAGTTCCCCGTCAATCTTCTCAGCATTATTAAACACTTTAAAGAGTGATATCATCTCATTATTTCGTATTAAATTTTTTTTTAATCATTTATATAATTTAATATTCTCAATAAATTACAATTAGAATCTGATATTCAATATATAAGAAAAGTTAAGTGTCAGATTTGCTTTAGCTTCAGTGCGATAAAATTCAAATTATCCATATATGGACTTCAAATTATTTTAATTATAACAGAGAACTGATGCAGTATAGAAAAAATAATGCAGAGAGGGAATAAACAACTAGTTTATTTTTGGTCTATGTTCCGGGGGGCAAGTGGTAAATTAGTCTAGCACAAAAATTCCTATAATATCAGTATTCGTTTTTTATTTCCATGGTTGCATTATCCTTCAATCCTTAAAAATAAGCCTGTAATCTCCTCCATGTAGCTAAGAAAGAATAGAAATGCAATTAATAAATACAAATAAATTAAAATAGTATGAAAGTTTTGATAATTACAATTTTCAGAGTAGTCGATATTATTTTTATCTTAATTATATTAAAAGTTTTATTTTAAATATAAATTAATTATACTTAGGGATGTGATATCGAAAAAAAGTATCGATACTTGTACTTGGTATCGTATCGATACCAGAAAGTATCGGAAGAAAAGTATTGATACCAGTAAGTATAGAGTATTTTTTTAGGTATGGGCAGGGACACGAAAAAAGTATCGATACTTACTGGTATCAATACTTTTGTTTCGATACTAGTACTTTTTTTACTCGATACTTTTTTCCGATACTTTACTCATATGAGTACTTGATTGCCGGTATCGAATGAAAAGTACTCATTTAAATATATATATATATATATATATATATATATTTTAAGTTTTTTCGGCATCTTAGGCCATATAGACAGACTAAATGTTATACAAATATTTTAATGCAATCTGCCAAAGAATTTGCTATTCTTTTATATATTTTTTTAATTGTTAACCGTCGACGTTTCGGTCGCAAATCACGACCTTCTACAAGACGATTAATAGTTAGAATACAAGATTAACAGTATTATATCTAATTATCATTGTAAATTATACAATATTTATTTAAGCTATATGTATTAAGAGTGAGTGACTTGCCCGCTTAGGGTTTCTTACAATCAATGAGCCAATTCTGAGAAAGGTCGTGAATTGCGGCCGAAACGTCGACGGTTAACAATTAAATAAAAGTTTTTTATTTAATTCCTTGGCTGCAAAGTCTCCAGCCACTTCTCATCGCTAATTTATTATATATTAAAAAAGTACTATAGTATCGGAACAAAAGTATCGATAACTAGTAAGTATCTATGCTTTTTTTGTTTCCCTAATTACACTTCCATCTAATGAGATTCCCGTTGAATAGCCAAAGGTGTTTTGTGGCTAATGGTACAGTCAGCCACTGTTTATTTTCAATTTTATTTCCTTTCATTCGAAATAGTAGATGTTTGTCTATTTCTAGGATAAGGAAAACATTTTTTAGATAATATTCATTATAATGACGAAATACAATTCTCATTATTAACTGTTGTTTTTTCTAACAGTTCGGATGGGAAAAACTTTCCGGTAGTAATCCGCCACTGATGATGATGATGATGTCAGATGCCAGATGAGCTCATCAATGATGATGCTACAAGCTATTAATTAATAGATTAAATAATATCCACCATTGATGGACGAGCTAAATGATGTTTTTATCAATCGAGTCCTTCCAAGGAAAAATATTCCAAAATTTGCATTTTTATCTCATTTGTGTATAGCATCATCAAAATTTTTAAATATTATATTTAATGTTCAACATAAATGATTCTATGGTTAAATTTTAATATTACGTTTCTTTAAGGCTATTTATAAATAATGAAACCCCACATCTTAAAGCTTTTAAAAAATAATGACCGTGTTTATCATTTGCAACCTCGACAATTTATTTTTAATAAATAACATTAAATTTTAATATCAAACTAGTAATATTAAACTGTGCATGAGTTTTTGAAATTCATTGATATAGTAGTATGAATATCATTTAAATGGAATATTTCATACATCAGGATTGATCCGAAATTTTTTATGACTGGACGATGTTAATGTATATTGATGATTTAAATTATTATAATTAGTTGGATTTAAGATAAATATAATATCCACATTTGCAATTTTTTTTTTTTTATAATCTTGATTTTGGGGAAAAAAATTACATATAGAACGGTCTATATATACTCGTACTTATAAATATATAATCATAAAATTTCGAATAATTTAATATAATCATCTTTAATATTCCTCGAAAGTAAATATTTGCTTTTTATAATTTATATTATCAATTACATCAGCAAACTCCACATATGTTTTTAGTTTGTTATTGTTCCATTAAGGTTAATTCCTGCATCAGATACTTTGAATCATTTTACATAATATAAACAAACGGTATTGAATATAAAATTCATCATAATAAATTTATTACTTATTTATTAATATATTTGTAAAATAAAATAAATCGAGGATAAAAATACTCTGTCATAATCCATCAGGATATTTATATCATTTTACACATGTATGAATGCAGATTCTTTATATAATTAGTTGAGTGGAAAGAGATCGGCTGATCTTCAAAGACAATCCGTGTTCGTCTAAATTTTTTAATTATATAAAATTTATTTGGAAAATTTCAATAATTTCTAACTTAAGGTTGTTCGGACATTAAAGCACTTTGTTAGATTAGATTTAATATGTTATTAATCACTATCACATACGTGTAAAATAAAATTTTGAAGCAGATCTGACCCAGGGTCAAGGGCGGATCCAGAGGTGTTTTCGGGGGGTAATCTGGTGTGACTCGTCGCACAGCACACTATTTTTTTTAATTTCGGTAATTAAAAAGCGCATTCTGTATTTGTTTGCCAGAATATAAATACACATCAAATTTTTAAGTATTAATTTTAAAAATTTTACATTAAAAATAACTTTTTTGCGAAAAAAAGGTATTTTTTCGAATCTCGGGGGGTAATTACCCCCTTTACCCCCCCTTGTATCCGCCCTTGCCCAGGGTTATCGTGTAATTAATTTTTAAAATATTGAAATTTAACATGTAGTCTATGGGGAGTGTCGACGAAACGCACACATATCGAATTATATAGCCACCTCTGCAATAGATACAAAAACAAAAAACTTAGATTTTATCAATTCACTTCCGAGGAATACGTTAAACATAAAATCAAAAGTTTCTGCCCAACGCTTTTAAAGATATTTTAACAAGAAAGTCAAAAAATTCTCCAAAATGACAGTCGCCAATATTTAAAAATAAGGAAGTATCGAGAGTGAGACCAGTCCGGCAACATCGCATAACATAATATTCATTTCTCGCTGTCAGTTACATTTTTTTTTTTTTTCAATTTTACGATATTTATATAAAACATTGTAATATATTAAATAAAATAAAATTGAAGGCTTTTAAGATTTAAAATAAATAGCTGATGAATGCAATGTTGCCAGTTCTATATTACGTGAAAAACTGCTCGAGTCAAAAGTCATTCATTTATTATTTTTGGTAATTAAATTATTAACTTTAAATACAATTAAATACAATTATAAACTATGAGAGGTCACGACTAAATTATAATAAGGAATTTTGGCATTCAAATTTTTAATTTTATTTAAAAAAAAATTTAGATTCTATTATGACTTACGATGTACTATCCGAACAACCTTAAATATAAAATTTCAACTTACTATCTCTTGTCGTTCTTGAGATATTATGTTCACAGACACAGACACACACACACAGACCTCAAAACGTGAATATCCATTAAAATCGAATTTTTGACATGAATCCAATACTTTCTCTCTATATATATTAACATATACATAGAGGTAAGAGAAAGTAAAAAAAAGTTTTAATCATCTCCAAGTGAGTGAAAAATTCAGGATTTCAAGATCCAGATCAGATTTATAATATTAAAGATGGAAAAAATTCAATTTTCGGAGCCCGTCTTTGATTTGGCGAATGCTCTTTCGAGTGGGGATTCACTTTGACATGTCCCTTATTGTTCCTTGAAGGGCATCTGCCTTCGACACACCCTTCGCACCCTAAGGCCCTCGCCAAGGCTCTAGGCATGCATATTACATATTCTATTTTCATTCGATTCCCAATGCAGACTCCAAACTGTAAACAGTGGGTTCGAAAAATAAACATAAATCACTTTCATCTTATGAAAAAGAAGATAAAATGTATTCCGATATTTATTTAAGGAAATTAATCATTCAACAATTAAAATGTATAGTAAGAGTTAATAAAATTGTGATTAATAAATATTAAAGTGATTCAAAAATGCAAATTGCATATCAATTCTACTGCAGTAGTCGAGAGAATCAATTAAGGATTGGTTCGGTACTCGTTGCATAGTCAAATCAATGATTGCTATTTGCGGCATAAGAACTTGAGGATTTAAATATTAAATTGTAAGAAGCAATATCATGTATTTAATGAATCTTGTATTTAATATGTTCGAAATAGTGGCTGTGAGATGTATAGATCGATAATTATGGGCAGGAGCAGCCAATAAATAGACTCTGTATGCAGACTCAATCACCGGAGACGTTTCGGTTCCTTTTATTTAAGAACCATCTTCAGTCCTTAGATTGAAATAAAATTGCACAGAGTTAGTCAGTGTTATAGGCATATACATTGTTGTTTCGTCATAAGAATGGTATACATGTATATTTCAGGTCAAAAATGTTTTACGATGGTTCCACTGGTGAGTATGATATATCAATAAATGATATGGTTCTTAAATAAAAGAAACCGAAACGTCTCCGGTGATTGAGTCTGCATACAGAGTCTATTTATTGGTTGCTTCTGCCCATAATTATCCATCATGTATTTAATAGTTTTCATGCTCCAATTAAAGAATGAATCATCTAATATCGTATCTTCTTTAAGTTTGTATCTTTTGACTCTATCTGTCAGATTCCTGTTATCTCAATTAATATGGTCAACCTTTGTAGGCGAAAGAACTTTTTTTTTGTAATTTCTGCTTGCCTATCTGTACGAAAACAGATTAAGACAATTTTTCTTTGTCTAGTTTTATTCGGAGTTAGGTCTTCCTTGTCAATTGACGTTATTACAAATTTTTATCAAATATTGAGAGTTGCAAGACCTGATCGACGAATGACCCTCTCACCAAACAGATATTTATAATTTAAATGCAATTCTAACAATCATCATAAGCTGCTTTGATGATTATATTATGTCGTTCTGCAAATGAATGATAATATAAGGTGGTCTTAAGATAATACCAGCTGGTTTTTTATTTCTCCCATCTTCTCATTGAGTTTTTTTTTAAATGTCAGTGACAGCATCTGTCAATCCATTGACTGATTAATTTATTTATGTTAGTGTTGCTATTCCAGTACAAAGGAAGATTTCGTGAGATATAAATTTTGTTTGTTTAAGATACGAGTTAACTTCAGCAACCAGTAAACTCGTTAAAAATAAATTTAAGTTTTGAATTAATTATATATCAGAATATTTTTGGAATGGAAAAGAACGGGGGAGGTGCAGCAAATGGGAGAGTATTTTGGTGCTAAACTCCCGAGAAGGGGACGTTTCGGACAAAATTTTTTGTCCATCTTCAGTCTGGTTGGGCTTATAAATTAATTAGGCACAAAGTTGTCATTGTTGTTTTGGCACGAATTGTGCGCATGTATATTTTTATAAAAATTCGTGCCAAAACAACAATGACAACTTTGTGCCTAATTAATTTATAAGCCAACGAGGACTGAAGATGGACAAATAAATTTTGTCCGAAACGTCTCCTTTTTCGGCATTTAGCATCCAAAGGCTCTCTTCATTTGCTGCACCTGTACTTGCTCTTTTCCATTCCATAACATCAACAGCAACCTCTCTTCGAATTATATCAAATATTTTTTTTAGAATTTAGAGTATTTTAAAAATTGTATTATTATTTTCGTATTTGCCTTTGTATGATATCATTTTCATAACAAGAAAGTTTACTTTTATAAAATCTTATTGAAATTAGTTTTAAATATTTTATGTAGGCCCCTACCAATATTTAAGTGATTAATAAATACAATTTTAAAAAACGTGTAGTATCTACGCTCGACCTTCCCCTATATTTAAAAATTTGAACAATAGTTCTGTGACCTTCTAGGAGAGTGGAATTTAAACGAAAATTACTAAAATAAGAAAAAACTGGCCTATTAATGAAAACCATCCAAAAGTGTCCGATGGAGAGAATTAATATTGCTTTAAAATATTTTAAAAGCACTTTTTAAAGCGTATACTCTGCAAGTCATCTTATTATTATCTTCGCCAACACAAAAAATAAACTGCTAGTTAAGATTGCAGGATTTGTACTAGGATGTATTTTAATAACTCTCAAAAATTTATATCTAGATTAATTCTGACTTAATTGGTTAAAAATTTGTATTGAATCAAATTGTTTTGATATTATGATAGTGATAGTATATTTATCTTTTATTCTTAATTAAAAAAACTAATTGATAAATATAATTATATTATAAAAAAATCGGGTGTGACTGATCGCAACAGCACACAACTTTCTCTTACCCTTAGTAAGAGAAAGTTGTGTTCTGTGCTTGTCACACCAGAGTTTTTTTTTGTCGACATATATTTAATTTCCTCCGATATAATAGAATTCAAAATGTAAAATTTATAAACATAGTATTTATATTTTGTTACCATGGCAACCATTCTATGAAGTATTAAGAGTAAAGTGTGTTTCAAACAATAAGAATAGACCTATACATTTTAAAGAGCATTTAAAAAATAATTGATTTTTGAATTTTAATCAAAGTCGTTAGAGCGAATTTTCAGAAAATCAACAAATAAGTGAAAAAGTACCTCAATAAAGTACTAGTACTTTTTGGCCGATTTTGTTTAAAAGCCTATTTTCACGCTCCAGTGGGGTGTAGTAGATATAAAATTTCAGCCTCATAGCTCAATTCCTTCATGTTTAAAATCGAACACACACAGACAGCCATACAGACCCACACACAAACAGACCATGTTGCGAAAAACCACTTTTTGGATTCAAGGGACCTCAAAATCTCGACATCGAATTTTTAACATGAATCCAATCCAATATTAACATATATAGAGGTAAGAGGAAGTAAAAATTAAAGATTTTGTTGTTCGTAATAAATTACTATAAATTAAGAAAATTTAAATGAATTATTAGTATACGCATATATATTTCACTTAAGGAATATATCATCACATTCATTATCGGCCCTAGTTATAAAATACTTATTCACCGGCCAAAAGGTAAAGTATGTAATTTGCAATGGCCAATGGACACAAAAGGGATGGCTGTTCCTTTAAAGCCTCTTGTTTGAAATTTACATTTGACTAAGTAATTAGGCAAATTGGAGAAAATGCAGACGGATCCGATTTGAATGACAAGATTCATCAACTAGAACAAACAGATGACCTAAATTAACAAGGAATAATAAATCAACAATAATTTACAATTCAGAAGCTCTTATGAGATTAAATTAGAGTATGGATTTCTATAATTTACTAAAACTTTATCAAGAATAATAATAAAAATTTAATATTTATTTACGGTCTATAAAAAATAGATAACAAATAATGTAAAGTATTGATATCAAATGCAAAACCCAGGGAAAGAAAATTTCGAGCCACCAATTTTAACGAAAGATGAAAGCAAAGATTATAAAAAAGTAAAAAAGCAAGTTTTTTTTTTTTTTTTGTTTTCTCATTCACACTTACACACACACAATCTTTTCGGAGCCATCTGGTATACAAATGGCTTAAATAAAATCATCGAACTGCCTGGGGTCCAAACCCGCGACTTTTGGAATAGGAGGTAGGCACGCTACTTACTACTCCAAGCCCGGGGGCGGCAAAAGAGTTACTCCCCCATTAAAAAAAAAAAAATTGTTTTATTTCGAATAGGTAATCCATGATCTAGATATTTTTGCTCAGGGGCCCACATCTTGTGGGTACGTGGATGGCGACCACGAGCTACCCGAGCTGGGACTGGCAGTCCTATTCTTTATATGTCTGTCCCTTCCTTCTATAATTTCAACAGGCGTCAGACCGTGCGACGGGCCGGCCTGCTCTATTTCTTCCGGTCGCAAAAAACCCATTCTGCCGACCCCTTTTACCGCCGACCCAGCACCGTAGGAATAATAAAGGCGAAGAAAGAAGAAGAAGAGGTATCCATGATCTAGATATTTTAGAGTTCTACAGTTAATGAACGTTCTTTTTTTACGCTAAATCATGAAAAATATATATTAATTTTAACAATAAATTCACGAAACAAGAAAATGAGAAATGTAAATTTGATAAAATTTTGCAAAAATATGTTTAAGCAATCTCAAAAGAGGGCTTGATATAACAAAATTGTTTTGATCCCCTTTAGAGTTGATAAAAATTTTCATTAAAGCTATTAGAAAATAATTTTTTTTAATGAAAATTTCTTTAATGAAAATTTAAATGTTATTTTAAGCAATTTTATTAATATTAAATCACTAGAGATAATCCATCAATTCGCTTGATGGGTCGTGCATTGATCAATTATTATCAATTCCAGTTGAATGGCTTTTTTGTAAAATTAGATAAAAACATATCGTACAATGATATATCATATTCTATAGTTAAAATAATCTTCATTTTAATATATTTGAATTATATAGATAGAAATAGAAATATGGTCAAATCTGATATATAGATACTTTGAGGACAGTTAGTATCAGTAAGATGTGACATTAGAATAGGCTTCCAAATCTTTGGGAATTAGCTATCA
>JAKCPI010021718.1:0-35601 GCA_023213315.1 Euborellia annulipes
TTAGTTAATTAATATTATATTATCAATATTGTTTTTTAGCTTAGGTCAGTTGCTAAGCCCCCGAAATCGAGGGCTTAAATATTTGGGGGTTAAGTATGAAATTTAACAAACTTTCATTGTCATCCGTTGCTAACCACGTTCGTTGCTAAGATAACACGTTCTCTGATTGAAAATAAAATCATGTTTCAAGACCCAAATGGCGTGAATAAAGATGCCCAGGACCCCCAAATATATATTTATTTAATAAATAACAGTATCGTTTAAGTCTTATAATATTAAATCACAAATAAATCAGCAGAATATCACTAAAATTTACAACGTTGCCATGTTGCTGATACTTTATTTTAAGTTATACTTAAATTGTGCGGTGCGATTGGACATAAAATGGCCTGAGTTGCCGAAAAGACAGTGTGAGTGTGAGTGAGAAAAAAAGTGTGAGTGTTAAAAAAAAAAAACTCCCTTTCCACCCTAAAAAATTAATTTCTTAATTTGAGAAGAGGGGTATAAAAAAATGAGAGAGAGCTAGGCGCAAAGCCCGCTGAAGGGCGGCCGTTTATTAAAACATTTATTTCAATTCATTAATTTTGTTAAAAACAAAAACATGACGTCATATTTTGAGTAAATAATTCCATTTTATATATAAATAAATAATAAGTACATACGTTGGAATATACACTATATATATAGAAAGAGAATACAAGACAGATGCCACAATAAATAATTTATAACCTTTTGCTGAGGGTCACGCAAAATTCCTATATAACAAGGATGTAAATTTCATTGCGATGCGGCGGCGCATTGTCCTTGAAATGACGGACTTTATATATTATATATGGAAGGGGGGAGGGAAGAAAGGGGTGGGGAAACAGAACAGTTGAAAAACATAAATAAGAGGCCATGACAAAAATAACGAAGTCCTCAATTTAGAACTGAATCACTTATCTTTCTTGTTTGTCAGATATATATATGCGGATATACGATACGAAACGAAGAAGAAGAAAAAGAAGGGACAAAAGGAGACATGGAAAGAAAGAGAAAAAAAACCAATAAAGGCAATATGACTGCCTCAAAAGTAAAAATGTCCCACATAACTGACTACATGATTTCAATAAAATAAACATGGAGACATGGTGCAATTGGGGAAATAATTTGTTTTTTTATTTTTTTAATCATGCTTATCTTTTTTTTATTTATTTTGCCCGTTTGGCCGGTGGCCATTGGGCTAAAAAGTTTAATAACATATATATTGTATTTTAGCCATATTATTTTAGCCATATCGCCTTGTTTCATGCGGATGTTTGTCGTTGATAGTAGAATTTCTTTTATTCTCTGCTCTGAAGATGGTCTAGACAAGAGACCGAAACGTCAGCCCAATAAGGCTATAATACAATATATTTGACGGTAAAAATTCTTGGCTTCGTCTCGACTATAATTGCTACAAAAAAAAAGCACACAATTTTTATTTGGTTAAATTCCTTTTTCGGCACTTGAGGCCATTTAGAACTTCCGTTTCAATAAAATGATGGCTAATTCAAATGAAATAAATTTTTCTCGCTTGAACCTCCCCTCCCCTTCTCTCTTCTACAATCCCTAGCATAAGAAGCTAATTATTTACTTTTGAGCCATGGTTTTTTTTAATTATTTAAAAAATAATAATATTTTATTTAGAATTTTTATTTTTTTTTTAATTTCTAAACACAACTAAAAGAGTTTTTATTTTATTTTATTTTTAAATAAAACCTATCGTAAAAGCACCTTAGTAAAATATTCTATACAGAAAAAAAAATCCTAGGAAAATCCGTCAAGTAATTTCGGAGATAATGTGTTTTAAAAAGGAAAGTTCAAATTAAATCTCACAATTATTATTCTATAATTAATCATATTTATATTCAATTTTCATTTTTATAATTTATATAGAATAAAGAAAAAAATGTTTAATTAATTAATTACATCTAATCTTATGAGCATGTGAAACTTGAGAGCAAATTAGAGATGGGCAAAATCGCTCTTTTTTGAAGAACGGGTCGTTCGCCGTTCGATCTCTGAAACGACCCGTTCATCGTTCTTTTGTCAATTTCTCTCTCCCCACCCCTCAATTAGAATGAAGCAGGTTAATTTACATTAGTATATAGGCCAAGACAAATGAACGAAGGAACGGCCGTTCGCTAAAACGCGACCCGTTCATTTCAACGACTCGTTCTTCGCGAACGGATTGTCCTCTATTATTCAGACCTCCTTGCCTTCTGTTTGAACTAGTTAAATCAAAAAGCATACTAAGTGAATATTATTTGAACAGATCTTACCACGAATGTGAATTTTAAGCCAAAATTCACTTGTGTGTAATAAGAATACACAGTATTTTTTAAAGAAACGTTTTTTCAAAATTTTAAATTAAATAAAAAAAAACGTTTTCGTTTGGAGAGATGAAGATATTTTTTTTTTTTTTTTTGTTCAATTTGACATGTGGAAAATTACAATTATAGTCTTGTACTGTAGCTACCATATTAATTAATGCAAGTGTTATTTATACCTCCTCATTTATTTTATGCTCTTTTGTTGCAGGTAAGCGAAAGGATACTCCCACGAGTCTTCTTCTCTTTTTGTCTGCCAATTGAGTGAGTTTGCAACATATAATTACTAGAATAATAATAATAATAATAATAATAAACTGGTGTTTACTTACGACCGAAAAGAAAACTTGAAATTGATTCTAAGTATGTCATTGCTCTGAAGAATAAATTATATACGAAGATATATTAATTCTTGCAATTGAAGAAATGAAGATTCTAGAAAAAAAAAATAAAATTTAACAATTTTGATTATGTTTCATTTGAGAGATTTTATTATTAAAATTAATTAGCTTTGATTGGAGAGATTGAACCCAATGATTTTCAATGGGAAAAAGGAAATTTTTGAGCCAATCCCATTTGAGAATTTAGTGAACCGAGTATTTTTATTGGACTTTCATTTCCATCATGCAAAAATTCATTTCGAAATTACGAGATGTTGGTCAAAGAGAGCGTGATAGAAAGACAAACAGGCATTCAAATGAATAGTAAAAGAATTTGATTTTCGGTCTAACTGTGGTTTATTTGTAAAAGTTACAACATTTCGGTCATTTATTCTGTGGCCTTCTTCAGGTACAATTCAGCTAAGATTACAAAGGTTGTTACATCTGTGATCTTTGTGAACTTAACTGAATTGTACCTGAAGAAGGCCATAGAATGAGTGGCCGAAACGTTGTAACTTTTACTAATAGGCCACAGCTAAACCGAAAATCAAATTCTTTTACTAATGATAACAACTGGGAAAGCCTAAACTCCAAAATTCAAATTAATAGATAGAAATGTCTATTCTAAGTAAGAATGGTTTGAATGTTATTGCTTTGAAGAATATATTATACAGTGCCCTCGGACTTGGTGTAGTTGGTAGTCTGCCTTGTATGCCAAGGGTCGGAGGTTCAGATCCCAGGCAGTTCGATGATTTTATTTAAGCCATTTGGGAACCTCGCAGTTACTAAATAATTTTATTTAGTTTCCAATAGACAATTCAAACATTTGATGTAATCGTCATCTCTCTTGTCAGAGAGACTTTTTAAAGGGAACATTTTTAATAGCTCGTAATAGTCTAGAGAGTCCAACTTCTCTATAGAAGAGAAATTTCAAAAATTTCTTTTGGACCCTTTCAATATTTTTCAAATTTTGCAATTTTCAGGAAATTTTTGAGCCTTTTCATTTGAGAATGTTTCAAACAGAGACTTTCCATTATATCCTCTATAAGAAGGCGAAATTTTAATTTCGAAATAAATAGAGCGTGACAGAAAGACAGACAGACGGACACATTCACTATCTTATTTCAAACTCGAAAACTATTTTATCACAATTTTACCATGTGACGTCAAAAAAAAAATCGTGAAAACTTTTTTTTTTTTTGTAAAAATAAAAAAAAATTAAGAAGTATATTTTATTTTTTTCATACTCTAATTATTCTTTATTGTTTTTAATATTTCACAATTTACACACAATAGAAATAAATTACGGTGTAAATGTGTGTATGTATGTATGTGTGAATAAAAGAGAATCATGTGAATTAATATTCATGTTTTTAAGTATCCCTATAAATTCTTTTGCTTTATTTATTTATTTTTTAAACCATAAAATAAATAAAATAAAATACAAATAGAGAGAGAGAGAAAAGCGTGAGTTGAATCACTTTATCTTTTTTTTTTTTTTTAGTCGAATTGATGAAAAGTCACTTGCCTAGATATCAACAAGAGTCATCATTATTACGTCAAAAAAATAAAAAAATTTTTTTTTAACTTGAATATTTTTAAAGAAAATAATAAAACGACACAGAGAGAGAGAGAATTGGTAAATGTACTATCTCCTTTAATCATTTTTATTAAACATGCATCCTTAAACGGCGTATAAATCGAGTTCCATTAAATAGCCACAAAGAGAGAAAGAATTTTACAAAATAAATAAAAAAAAAGGAACCAAGTTGAAAAACTTTCCCGCCGTATAAGTACCCTATTTGTAATTATATAATTAAATTAAATATTTTATTAGATATCGATATATTCTTTGAAATAAAAAAGTTTGAAAGTCCTTAAACGCAATTTTTTTTTTCATTTTTTACGAATAGCTTCTGAACTACTGAACGGATTGTCATGATATTTGGTCCTGGTCTAGAGGCTATCGTCCTAATTATAATGGCTGAGTTTCAAAAAATTTGGTTTAGAGGAAGTTGAGAAAACGGTGTTTCGTGATAATAATTTGCCGCTCATTTTTACCGCTCCCTACGGTCTGATTCATTTCTACTTTTAATAACATCTTAGGCCCACTTAGAACTACAAATTTGCCAAAACCCATCCTAATCCGACGAATAGTTCCAGAGTTATAAGAAAAAAAATTACATCACATTTCTGGGGTCGTTATGACCTGAAACGTAAAGATATCAAAAAAAAATGGGGTTAGGTTTTTTACGATCATAATACTTTCCCCTTATATTAAATTACTTATAATTAAAGACCGGACAGAAAAGCATAAAAATATGGAAAAAAGTGCTTAAAAAAAGCATAAAAATCTTGAATAAAAAGTTGTTAAATAAGCATAAAATTAAAAAAAAAAGCATCTCATAAGCAACTTCTACTCATACTAATGGCGGATACAAATAATGTATAATATAAAATTTTAAAAATTAATACTTCACAAATTTACGCAATTGCCGAAGGATTTGCTTTACGTGAACGTTTTTGCTGAATAATGTTTTGAATTATTTAAAAAAAAATTATATAAATATTCGTAAAAAAAAGTTCAAATAAGCACGAAGGGGAAAAAAAGCATGAAAACTCAAAAAAAAAAGCAAAAAAGCATATAAACAGAAATTTTGTTACCATTACGAAGTACAAGAGTAAAGTGTGCTTCAAAAGATTTCAAGGGAAAAATGAGAATATACATCTTAAAGAGTATCTAAAAACTAATTGATTTTCAAATTTTAATCAAAATCCTTTTAGCGAATTTTGAGAAAATAAAAAAAAAAAAACTGAAAAAGTACATCAGTAAAGTACTAGTACTCTTTGATCGATTTAGTTCAAAAGCTTCGAATCACGTGTGAGAGGGGTGCTTAACTTAAATATAAAATTTCAACAGCGTAGTTCTTTTCGTTCTTGAGATATTTTGTTCACATACAAACCACTTTGCGGGGAGCCATTTTTAAAAAGTCAGTTATCTTTCATCAAATGCATATGAATAAAAAAAAAAAAGAAGGGGGATGCAAAAGCAAGCAAGCAATGCATATTTACAAGTGAAAGAGAAAGAGAGAGAGAGCGTCTATCACTTTTCTCTCTATTGTGTTTCCGTGGTGCATGTAAATATCTCTAAGAGAGGGGATGAATTGTGCAGATAGATGTCTTTCCGATATCTTTTTTTTTTTTTGTGTGTGTGTATGTGTGTGTCCTTTTTGTGCAAACGCTGACCGACTTGCATTTGTTCATCTTTTTCTATTTATTTATATATGAGAAGATGTCCCATCATCCATCACCTTATATTTTGTATACCGATGCACGATTGGTCGGTCCCTCATTGCCTATTCATAACCCCCTACCTGACTTTTTGTATATAGAAAGTTAGATAAAGATGTCATCAAATGGCAGCAGCTATTCTTATTCTTTTACTCCCTCTCCCAATACAGTAGAATCCCGATAATTCGTATGGCCACGGAACCGACGGTTTTATACGAATTATAAGGAGTACAAAATTAAAAAACCTATTAATGCCAAGACTGAATTGTAGAAAGGAAAGAAAAAATGTAGAAAAAGCTTAATTTGCCTTTCCCCTCTTCTTTCAGTGAAAAGATTACGAATAAAATATAAAAATTTGTCTCTCTACATCCCCTTCTTGAAAACAGAACCAATTTAAAATTTCGATTCTCGGACGAGTACAATATATATTTATAACACTGTAAATTGTAGCAGCAGCTTTCCTCGTCAAATTAACTGATGGACGGTTAGGTTAAGAAATAAAAGATTTTTTTTTTATTTTTTTTTTGACTCTTGTTTTCCGTTTGCTGATATCTCGGGCCTGGGTTGAAATTCCTTCTTTAATTTTTCATTTTATTACATTCACTTCTTTAAAAGATAAAATTTCCTTATAAGATAAAAAATATTAAACGTCATTATCTAGCTAAGGGGGGGGGGGGGTTTTTTTCATCCCCTTCTTGAAAACAGAACGAATTAACGAGCTTTTTAAACTCATATGAATTAGAAGACGTTTGAAGTGACCCCGAGGATTCAAATAACAGAAATTGCCCAGGGTGTCTTAAAGTGTGTATTTGCCTTTATTTTCTCCTCGTCTTCTTTCAGGAAAATGAAGAAAGAGAAAATGTGTCTCTTTACATCCCCTTCTTGAAAACAGAACGAATTAACGAGTTTTTTAAGCTCATCCGAATTAGAAGACGTTTGAAGTAACCTCGAGGATTAAAATAAAAAGGGCTTAAAGGTGTGTATTTGCCTTTCTCCTCTCCTCGTTTTCTTTCAGTGAAAAGGTTACGAATGAAAGAGAAAAATTTGTCTCTCTACATCCCCTTCTTGAAAACAGAACGAATTAACGAGCTTTTCAAACTCATACGAATTAGAAGACGTTTGAAGTGACCTCGAAATAACAGAAATTGCCGAGGGTGTCTTAAAGGTGTGTATTAAGTTGACCTGATTGAATTGAATTCACTGATTTCCAGTAGAATTAATTATTTTCAAATGCAACACAAAAAAAAGAGAAAAAATTCAATTATAATATTGCTGTGTATTATTCAGAGGGGAGAGAGAACAGAATAAAATGATTTTTTTTTTTTTGTTCAAATTGGAAAATATTGTATAATTTCCTAATATACATAATTTAAATGGAAAAATAAAAATTATTATTTAATGCTTTGCGTATTCTCCATATAATCAAATAAACATTAATTTAAATTCACAAAATTTAATAGCAATTCTAATAAAATTCGCTGACTGACATTTGAAATTTAATTCATTAAATAAATAAATAAATAAATACTTTGTTTTATATTATATTACAAAATCGTTATTTATTTAATTATTAATTATGCTTGAAAGTGTTGGTTGGCCTCTTAGAATTAACTTTATTAGTATTACTATCAAAATTTATTGTTATGTTCGATTTAAATTATTGTTTAATTCATATTGATAATCTTAAATGTTCCTTCCCCATCTCCTCCACACACATACTTTATCCCAATTACTTTATTAGAGCTAGCTCTACAATCAAAATTTAATGTTATGTTCATTAGAGAATGGATTAAATAGAGAATAGTTTATGATTTTAAAAAAAATAAATAAATGAGTTCCTAAATCGCCGTTAAAACGGTTTATTTCAATAATGTAATTTTGCTTTCTCGGTCTAATAGTAAAAGGGAGTAGAAATATGTTTTAAACCAGGGATGGGGTGTTCAGCTATCTTTTAGAGGCCTTTTTGGTACAGTGAGCGCCACAATTAAGTTCCCACATGATAGCTTTGGCCTTAAGTTTATGGTGTGTAGTGAAATAATTTTAATGACCGAAAAACGTAAAATCTGGGACAGATGATTCTATTTTAACTTTTCAAATTATTTCACCATTTACCATATACTACGAGGTATGTCCACAAAGTAAGTTCCGTTTGGTTATATAAAACAAACGTGTACAGATACAGAAAAAATATTTATTGTACAAAAATCTACAACTGTTAAACTACTTTTCTACATAGCTTCCAAAATTTTGTAGGCACTTGTCATAGCGTGGCACAAGTTTTCGTATGCCTTCGTTTGCCGCCTGAGTATTCATCCATGTGGTAACATGTTCTTTCAGCTCGTCATCATCGTTGAAGTGTTGACCACGAAGGACAGATTTTAGGTGTAAGAAGAGATGAAAGTCGCGAGGTCCGGGCTGTACGGAGGATGATCAAACACGTCCCAGTCATATTCCCGTAAGAGTTGTTTGGTCACATTCGCCCTCTTGACAATAATCCTCGACGCTTGATCTGTATTGTGCGGCTGATGAATTTCCTTTGGTTTAACTTTCTTTGCATTTAGGAAACGAATCACAGATCTGATTTCACACGCGGCGGAATTTTCAAATACGGCTGACACAAAAACACTACAATATACCATATACTTAAGGCTAAAGCTATCAGGTGGGGACTCAAATTGTGGCGCTCACTGTACAAGCCAAATAAATCTTCTATCTTAATGTTTTTAAATAAAATAACAAATAAAAATCTGGTGTGACTCGTCACACCTCACACAACTTTCTTGTCCTCTTTCCCATAAAGTACAGTGAGCACCACAATTACAATAATTTGTTTATTTTAAATAATTATTTTTATTTAATGAAAAAATCCCGAATGCCGAGGATACGAACACGGACCTCCTTTGCAGAAATCGACTACCCCAGCGATCCCTCACCATGTTGAAATATGTTAGCCTACGGGCTTGTTCTACTTGGTAGCGTGTTGATACCGAACGTCGGGGTTCTGACCCCAGGCACTCCGATGATTTTATTTAAGCCATTTGGATACCAAATAGAAATGCCTGGACCCCCCCCCCCCAATAGATATATAAATAATAACGGTTATCGTCAAAGTCTTAAATGGCCTAAGTTGCCGAAAAGACTGTGTAAATGTGAGGATGTGAATGAGAAAAAAAATATGTAAATTGTCATATGAAAGTATTTACACGTACATGTAGAAGGACTTGTAAACTTTTTAAATGTAGAACATTTTGGGAAAGGTAATTTTAAAGAAATCAAAGTTTGTTTATAGGAGCTTCAGGCAACAAATTGATTACCCCAACTCGAGGTTTCAAAAGACAAAACGCTTCATTCCCTAGAATTCTAAACATCTATAAAGGTTGATGTTTACATCATTTACTTGTATTTATGACCAAAGGAAATATTTATTTATTAACTCCACAATTGAAGGGGTCGGGTGCAGATAGTGCTTACGCGATTTTTCAGCACCATCAATTGAATAAACAAAATTCTGTACTATTAGTTTCTGATATTGCCATCAGAGTGTTCTGACAGTAGCAAAAAAAAAAAAAAATTATTGTGGTGTTTTGTTTATTTCCAAAGCTTAAAATTGAAATTTCTAAGAACTATATATTTGTGGGTTAGGATTACCAGGTATGTGCATCGAAAACCGGGTTTTTTTTTAGTGAAAACAAAGGTTTCTCAAAGAACAACAATAGAAGGTGTTTTATTCTATGTAGCAACCTTAGGCACTGGGCCCATCTTTTGGGCAACAGACCCCAGCTCGGTAAAAATCTCGGTTTTTTTGGCGCTTACTGGACACGAAGCTCGACATTTTCAACGGCTCACGGAAATCCGTTATCACACCGAAGATTCAAACCACCAATGAAAACAACAAGTTAGAGGACCAAAAAACAGTGCAACCAACACGAGTGCCATCTGCAAACATGGCGGTCAACGACGCTATATTTTGAAAAAGGCCGGTTTTCGATGCACATACCTGGTAACTGCGCCCGATCCTTTCAATTGTTGTTGAAACAACATGTTCACCTAATCTATTTGTAATATTTTTAGACACCTGAGGAAGGCAGACGTTGTCCGAAACATCGATAAAGGCATAATTTTTGACACGATCGCAATACTTATTTCTGTATATATATATAGGTAAGGGAAAGTAATAAAAAAACGGGTATAGTAGTAGTATTATTTAACTATTTTAATATCGCCCAAAGGACAAAAGAGCTTAAAAGTATGTCGTAGGGCAATTCGAAGGGATCGTTGTCGTCGTCGTCGTCGCTATATTATAAGGGTTGGCATTCCTGGCACGCCATTTTCCGCGCGATCGACCCCTTCTTCTTCGCTCTCTCTCCACCGCCTACCCTATTCTAGAAAACGTCCTTAATATATATTTAGGCGTCCGCGTTTGGTCTAATGACTCTCGTCTTTTTGGGAAGATAATCACAGCCATTTTCTCGGCTCTCATGATATGCATAATTCTCTAATCTGATGGCTATATAGCGTTTCGATTAGGGGGCGGCTATCTAGAAAATTTGAAAATGATAGTGGAATTATTAAAATGAGATTAATTATTAGAGAAGAAAAAAAAATAAATACTGTAGTTCAGCTAAATATTACCTTCCATGATTAGATCAAATAGTGCTATAATTTGCTAACATTAAAATTCAATTTTACATTCTCTTACCTATATATGTAATAATATATAGAGAGAGAAAGTATTGGATTTAATGTCAAAAATTTGAGATTTTGTTGGAAATACGTTTTGAGGTTCGGCAAAGTGGTCTGTATGTCGGTGTGTGTGTGTGTGTGTCCATGAAGGACTTAAGCTAGGAGGTTGAAATTTTATATTTAAGTTAGGCACCCCTCATGGGACGTGACACGAAGCTTTTGAACAAAATCGACCAAAGAGTACTAGTACTTTACAGATGCACTTTTTCAGTTTTTTTCGATTTTCTCAAAATTCGCTCCAACGATTTTTATTTTAATTCAAAAAATCAATTATTTTTTAGATTCTCTTAAAAACGTATATTCTCATTTTGTGATTGAAATCTTCTGAAGACCACTTTACTCTTGTACTCCATAGAAAAGATAGGAGAAATGGTTGCCATGGTAACAAAATATAAACATTTTCCCATATAAATTGTACATCTTGAAAATCGAATGTACCATACTGTCGGAAACTAAATACATGTCGACACAAAAAATCTGGTGTGACAAGCACAGTACACAACTTTCGATTACCGAAGGTAAGAGAAAGTTGTGTGCTGTGCGCCAGTCACACCAGATTTTTTACTCAGCGAATGTAGTAAAGTTTACTATATTATATTTGGCTTTAAGATTATCAATATTGACATTTGTCAACACCTCTAACCTCCCCGATATGGGGGTAAACATTTATTTATTATTTAAGATTTCCTTATTGTTCTTGTTGGTTTTTCTTTCTTTTTTTTAAAGTCATTTATTTTACTTTATTGAATATATCAAGATTAGATTTTTATCTTTTAAGAGAAATACCGGGGTTGTTGTTGTTGTTGTTGTTGTTTGGGAAATAAATTAAATTCTAGGTGAAAAATTATTTCGTTTATCTTTTCAAAGTAAATTAATAAATAAATAAATGTTAAAATTGAATAATAATCCTCAGAGTGAGAGAAAGAGAGATAAAATAGATTTAATTTGTCATCAAAATGAAATATTAAAATTTTCCCTTTCTCTAAATTCTCTAAATTTAATTATATAAAAAACAAAAAAAGATGAAGAAAAAAAGATATATCAGAAACATCAACTTTTGGTAAACATCGACCGTCAATTGTTTTTTTTTTTTTTTTTCGGATAGACAACAATTAAATTTTGGATGTGGCTATTTGTAGGGCCTACATACTATATGTGCATGCAATTGACTATTTGAACATACGGACATCGATATGTAATAAAAAATAAAATATTATAAAAATTTAGAGCTCAGTTAAAAAATAATTAAATAAATGAGTAGTGAGGCTATCCAGGCAGCCAGAAAAACAATAAAGAAAATTAAATTTGTCTTTATTTATTTCATATATTTTTGTCTACGTTTCGGCCGATATTCCGGCCTTCATCAGGACCTTAACAAAAAGACATCTTCAAACACGTGTTTCCGAGCACAAGGCATCCGTAGTGAAAAAACAAACATCAACTGGCCTATCTAAACACTGCCTCCTCAATGGACATATCTTTGACTGGGATGACGTAAGGGTAGTTTTCAACGAAAAAACCCAATCAAAACGAGATATATTAGAAATGATCGCCATCAAAAATAATTTAGAAAGAGCTGTCAATGACCATTTAGACATAGCGGGCCTTAATAATTGTTACGACAACATTATTAGAAAGTTAAAATTGTTTTGATTAGATATGAGTGAGATGAGAGAATTTATTTTTTGTTTTGTGAATTAATAAAATAGAGAAAGAGGGGAAAAAAAAAAAAAATTTCATATTAAAAATAAAACTTTTTCTATTTTTATATTTTTTTTTTAACTTAATTAAATGGCCGTTGGAATAACCATTTGGCCAATGGCAAAGTAAGTATGTTTCAGATATAGGAACCCAAGAAAAAAAACAATTTTTTTAATCGGGACATAAATCTGACTTCTTATTCTCCGAGATCCTTATGCACTGGTACAAATTGTAAATGTGACCAGTGACTCTGATCTCGGTCTATTTTTATATAAATCCCTATTAATATAAAAAGAAAGAAAGACTCAATTTTATATCACTATTGAACCAGAAGTCATGCCATCCGACGAATGTTCACTCAAACACATTGTCAGGAGTTGCCAAGAGCCTGTATAAGCTCGAGGCAAATAACATTTGTAAGTTATCACCACACTATTCTCTCTTCTCTCTCGTTAATAATGGAATATAAAATTTTTTGCTATTTGTCTTTATATCTGTAAACAACAACAAAAAAAAAAAAAAAAAAAAAATGTAGCAGTGATGTACTATAATTGTAATCTTGTGTATTTTATAATTTTTAAGGTCCTGATGAAGGCCGGAATATCGGCCGAAACGTAGACAAAAATATATGAAATAAATAAAGACAAATTTAATTTTCTTTATTGTTTTTCTGGCTGCCTGGATACCCTCACTACTCAATATATATTCAGCCACTCCTCCTGGAATTAACCATTACTAAATAAATAAATGATAAACTCGGTTAAATGTTTAGCCCCCCTGGACCCCCTTCAGCTGGCTCGGGCTCTCCTGCGAGCCACAGTTAACTCGTTTCAGGCAATTAATAATAAAGTTTCATTTCTGGCAAGAGTTTACTTACAATTGAACTGAAAACTATTATTAAATGATTCTATTTTTTTTTTTTTTTTTTTTTGGAATGGGTGCATAAGGTCCAAAGACCTATAATGAGCAGTGGTCAGATGCAGCCAGAAGGAAAATAAAAACAAAAGGAGAAGTATAAAAGGGGAACTCAACTGCGGGAACTGAGAAGATGCCTGTTGAGATTAGACTTGAAAGTCTGAAGATTGTAGGTTTTGGGGAAGATAGACGCAGGGAGCTTGTTCTAATCACAGGATGTCATGGGGACAAAGGAAGATTGTAATTAACTAGTTCTGTATGGATGTATGGAAGTATGGATGTTTTGGATGTTATTACTTTGAACAATAAAAGATATAACATATTAATTAAATATTGCCCTCGGGCTTGGTGTATGGGTTAGCGTGCTAGCCTCGTATATAGTCGCGGGTTCGGGCCCCAGGCAGTCCCATGATTTTATTTAAGCCATTTGGATACCAAATGGCTTAAATAGAAATGCCTGGACACCCAATAGATATTATAAATAATAACGGTTATCGTCAAAGTCCTAAATGGCCTTATGGTCTTAAAGTTGCCGAAAAGACTGTGTGAATGTGTGTGTGAGTGAGAATGAGAAAAAATAAATAAATAAATTAGACTAGATTTGATATTTCACAAGCAGAGATTGAATCCAATGATTTCAAATGGGAAAATCTTTCAACCATTCCTATTTGCGTTATTTTTCCTGCACTTTCCGTTATGTAAAAATCTGGTGTGACTGGTCGCACATCACGCAATTTTCTCTTACCTTTGGTAAGAGAAAGTTGTGTTCTGTGTTTATCACACCAGATTTTTGTGCCGATAGAATTCAAGGTGTAGAATTTATTGACATGGGAAAATATTTATATTTTGTTACCGTTGCAACCATTTCTCCTATCTTTTCTATGAAATACAAAAGCAAAGTGGTCTTCAGAAGATTTCAATGGCAAAATGAGAATATACATTTTAAAGAACATTTAAAAAATAATCGATTTTTGAATTTTAATCAAAATCGTTGGAGCGAATTTTGAGAAAAACAAAAAAAACTGAAAAAGTTCATCAGTAAAGTACTAGTACTCTTTGGTCGATTTTGATTAAAAGCTTATTTTCACCCTTACGGATGGTGTTTAACCTAAATATATAATTTCACCCTCCTAGCTCTTTTCGTTCTTGAGATATTTTGTTCACACACACAGACACACTTTTTTTGGATTCAGGGAACCTCAAAACGTGTATATCCATCAAAATCTCGACATCGAATTGTTGACATGAATCCAATACTTTCTTACTATATAAACAATCTTTCTGAATGAAACGACATTAACGCCATATCTTATCAAAAATAGTCGAAGCGTTTTAACTACAATTTCCTCTTAAAATGGAGATATTTTTTGACGTAATTAAGAATTCCTATTAAATCGAACAATAATTTGATGGTCAAATATAAAGATGCTTTGTTGCTTGATGCAAAGTTAAATACACCCTTCTGCACCCCGATGAGGGAGTCACTCCCCTTAGATTTTGATTGAAAGCGCCCTGTGTCGAAAACACTTAACGACATTCGGAGCCGTTTGGCAATTAAATTGGAGTTGATAGCAATAAGAGAGAGAGAGAGAGAGAGAGAGAGAGTGACGTCTGCCAAGTGCAAAATCTACCCAGAGCAGAAGATGACATTAGCCAATGAAAAAAAAGTAAAAAAGCCAAGTATAGTAAATTTGCAAGGAAAAATATCGAATTTTAACTGTCAATTATTTTTAAATACGTCGGTCGTTGTCTTGTCGTTTCAAAGAGGAAAAGATTAAAAATTTTTTTCTTTTTTTTTTTTAAAGAAGTAATAGTAATATTCAATGACAGAAACATCTCTATTCATTATTGTTAAAAGAAAAAAAACGTTATTTATAATTGAGCTTTTTCAATGGATCAAGTATTGAAATGATTTTTAATTCCTCAAAAAAAAAAAAATACTTTTTTGACGTCTTATGTCGTATTATAAAAAAAAAAAAATAAGATGATAATAGATTGTAGTTTGTGAGTGATGTCACAAGAGTTGAACGAATTTTTGTTATGTAACATGAAAAAATAAATTTTTAGCAATTTATTGGAACATTTCGGTAGAAATTTATTTTTCCATATTCACTCTAGTCTCGCGGACTTTTTACATATCATTAATAGAAGGGAACGCCCCGATACATCATTATATATGTATTTTGTCCCCGAGTGAAGATGGAAAAATAAATATCTACCGAAACGTCCCAATAAATTGATAAAAATCTATTTTTGACTATTTCTACTCTATTTATCTGTATTTTTTTTTCAATACTTTTACAGTGTTACCACATCAATAAAAATCTGGTGTGACTGGCGCACAGCACACAACTTTCTCTTACCTTGCGTAATTGAAAGTTGTGTACTGTGCTTGTCACACCAGATTTTTTGTGTCTACATGTATTTAGTTTCCGACAGTACGGTACATTTGAAATCAAGATGTAAAATTTATAAACTTGGGAAAATATTTATATTTTGTTACCATGGCAACCATTTCTCCTATCTTTCCTATGAAGTACAAGAGTCTTCAGAAGATTTCAATGACAAAATGAAAATATACATTTTAAAGAGCATTTAAAAAATAATTTATTTTTAAATTTCAATCAAAATAGTTGTAGCTGATTTTGAGAAAATCGAAAAAAAAAAACTGCAAAAGTACATCAGTAAAGTACTAGTACTCTTTGGCCGATTTTGATCAAAAGCTTATACAAATATGTAGACCAAATATTAACCAGTCAAAGTTAGACAAAATTTTACATTTTGAGAAAATCTTGTCCAAAATCGACCGGCCGTATTTTGATTAATATTTTGTCTACAAATTCGTTTTATGTACCAAATTTTCGCAAATTTAATGCTCTACAATTTTGCATAGGACTGACTATAGTGGACAAAATATGCTAAGATTACGAAATTTAAGTGAAAAACTGAAAAAAGTCCTAAATTTTTGAAGTTTTTGCACCCCCCTCCCCTTCAAAGTTAGCACAGGGTCGAGGACTTAGGATAGACATCCTAAAGTACCCCCCAAATAACCTGTAAAAATTTCATTAACTTCAGAATACTTCCCAGGTAAAAAGTTAAATCGACTGCACTATTTAGGCTAATCACTCAATGTATATGAATGGGCCTAACCTTTATTGGGTGGTAGCGACCTCTAAAAGCATGCTAAAAAAATTCCTATATTTTTTTTTTAATGAGTAGAACAAAATAGTACGGTGCTAAATTGCAAAAATACATTTTTAAGGACCACCCTAGTGTATATATTTCTTAATTGTCTGAAAAATAGCGGTATTTGATTAAGGCGAGAGTCTGCCGTTGGTGTGTCCCGGCGGGGGGGGGGGGGGGGCGGATGGTCTCGCGGTTAAAAGCGGACTCCGCCAAACGCGAGTGGCGCGGCTAGTCTCTAATAAAATCTAATTAAAAAAAAGCTTATAATATTTATTTAAATAAATGAAATTATATTCTAAAAAAAAAAAAATTCAAATGCAAAACGCTATTTGTCAGCATTAGATCGTGTGTTAAATTACAGGGGCGGGTGGGGGGGGAGGGGGCGTTTTATATGTTAAGCAGGGAAATGACCAAAGTTGCAAAGCGTTAGCTTTAGATAAGCTCTACTCTCTCTCTCTTGTCGCTCACACTATCTCCCTGATTGTGTAGAATAGAGAGAGAGAGAGAGAGAGAGAGAAGCATTAGATAGGAGCAGCAGCAGCAGCAGCAAGTGAGGCTTTTGTTCGCAAGAGATCATCGCATCTCACTTCACTCCTAAAGTCATAACGGTTGTCTAAAAACGAAGGGGATGAGAGAGAGGTGGCAAATTCACCACCAAAAACTAATTAATAGACAAAACTCTCTCTCTCTCTCTCTCATTTGGGCTTATTTATGAATCAACGAGTGTGTGTGTACAGGCAGGCCTAAAATGCAAAATATAAATGGAGTCAATCTAATCATACTTTTGGCTCGAATAAAGTCATTAGCTAGTTAGCTATACCTTCCTTCTTTTTTTTTTTTTAATTAATATTACACAGTAAGGGTTATAAGTCTGGACCATCTGCTTTCCCCACATAGGGAACAAGGAAATGTAATTAGAAAAAATTAACAAATTAACTCCCATTTTAGGAAAAATTTCTTCTTCTCTCTCTCTCTCTCTTGTTATTTCACCTGCACTTATAAAATTAAAAAAAAATTATTACGCCTTAGAGAGATTATATTAATTAAATTTTCATTTAGAAAAAATTATATAATAGAATATTTTGTTGTTGTTGTTTTTGTAATAGAGAAAATTTTATCTCAATAAAGAAAATTTTATATTTATATTATTAATACTCCGTGTTGAAATTTCGAAATTCAATTTTGTAGATAAAATTATGGAGAAGCTAGGAAAAATACACTAAATCCCCAAATGGGAACGATCAAAAATTATAGAATTTTACCCATTGCGTATTATGAAAAATTAAAGTCAATTAATTACATTAATTATTATTATATATTTTGGAATATTTTATTTAAGAATAATTGAAATACTCAAACTAGTAGATTTATTCTTGGACAGCAGAAGGTGTTGATTAAATGAAGACAAAACAATTTTTCAAAAATTATTTTGATTTATTTTTCAGAGTATTATGGCTTGGCTGACAAGCATGCGCAATTAGACTTGTTTCGGCAACAACACTGCCATCTTCAGAGCCATGAACTCTTGACTAAAAAGTTGAACACGTACATAATGAATCGCCGAATCATACGGAATTCGTTTTAAATTATAAAATATCTTCATAAATCTTTTTAATAATTATCAGATTGAAAATTACAAATCTAAATTATTTCCACTATTCTCAGTCATTACTTATTATTAATTAATACAATTTTCTCTTGTCTTTCTCTATTGTATTAATAATAAGTAATGACTGAGAATAGTGGAAATAATTTAGATTTGTAATTTTCAATCTGATAATTATTAAAAAGATTTATGAAGATATTTTATAATTTAAAACGAATTCCGTATGATTCGGCGATTCATTATGTACGTGTTCAACTTTTTAGTCAAGAGTTCATGGCTCTGAAGATGGCAGTGTTGTTGCCGAAACAAGTCTAATTGCGCATGCTTGTCAGCCAAGCCATAATACTCTGAAAAATAAATCAAAATAATTTTTGAAAAATTGTTTTGTCTTCATTTAATCAACACCTTCTGCTGTCCAAGAATAAATCTACTAGTTTGAGTATTTCAATTGTAAAATTACTGGACTAAACTAAAAGTTTCGTTTAAAATTAAGAATAATAAAAAACTTTATAAAAATCAGAGCCCTTAGGGGTGGGGGCAACTGCAAGGCCGTAGCTAGGGGGGGGGGGGATCAAGGGGGGATTGATCCCCCCCCCCCGAAATAAAAAAAGATATTTATTTTAGTGCGCCCGTCTTACTTTGTTGTTATACACAACATTAATCTATCACTACAAACAAAATTCTGGTAATGGTTTTCTAATAAATATATATGATAAGTAACACCATTTTATTTATTTTATTAAAACGATTTTATATTTTTCTACTGTTCCACCAAATCAAATCCCCCCCCCCCGAAATTATTTTCTGGCTACGGCCCTGGGCAACTGCGCCACTGCAAGGATAATAAATAAAAATGTAAATATTGCAGGCAAATGATATCTCAACATCCATTTTAGAATATAGGCCTACGAGAAGTCTAGGAAAAGTGTTTTAATACTTTAAGAAAAGGGGGCCGTAGCCCTCGGGGCTTGGCGTAGAGGTTAGCGTGCTAACCTCGAATACCAAACGTCGCGGGTTCGGACCTCAGGCAGTCCGATGATTTTATTTAAGCCACTTGGATACCAAATGGCTTAAATAAGAATGCCTGGACCCCAAATAAATATATATTATATAAATACGAGTATCGTAAAAGTCTTAAATGGCCTAAGTTGCCGAAAAGACAGTGTGAATGTGAGTGTAAATGAGAAAAAAGTGTGAATGCTTAAAAAAAAAAAATCGTATTAGTCAATTTTTTTGTACAATTAAAGATAAGCAAAAACAGCAATAAGTACTGATATATTTATTTATTTTATTTTTTTTTTTTAAACATTCACACTTTTTTCTCATTCACACCCACATTACACAGACTTTTCGGCAACTAAGGCCATTTAAGACTTTTAACGATACTCGTATGTTTAATATATCTATTGGGGGTCCAGGCATTTTTATTTAAGCCATTTGGTATCCAAATGCCTTAAATAAAATTATCGGACTGCCTGGGGTCCGAACCTGCGACGTTCGGTATAGAAGGTAGGCACGTTACCAACTATTCCAAGCCCGTGGGCTTATTATATTTATTGATATAATAAAAAAAACAATTAGTATATAGCAGCATATCGAATAGAAAAAAAAAACAATCAAGATTCCCAGGGATGTTGTAGCCAGGAGATTAAATAAAAAAATATTTTATTTAATTTCTATTTGTTCTGATGACCTTCATCATCGGAAACCTCCGAGTAGCAAATAGGCCTATATGATAATATTTTTGTATATATCAAAATAAAAAGAAATTGTATATTTAATTGCAAAGAATATTAAAATACCTAAGATCGTGTATAATTGTACGACAAAGAAAAAAATGGTTAAAATTCTAGTTTTTTTTTTGAGCCTTTTGAGTCTAAATTTTCTAAAATATCAAGAAATTCGTATTTTGTGACGATTGCAATACTTTCTCTACATCGTATTAAAAAAAAAAAAAAAAGAAAGAAAGAATTGTCATTTTTGCTCTCTTTCTTTCTTTTCTTTTTTCCCCTAAAAATAACAAATGTAAATTGGCGACCTCTAATAGAAATTTCATCCCATTTTGCTTGGTTACAATTTCTATAAAGGATGACAAGAAGTAACGAATAACGACAAGTCCCTTTGGCTGATAAGAAGAAGGAAGAAGGCCCTTCTTTTTTTCTCCCCCCCTTACTACAGGCACGGCACATTCTCGATAAAAGGCGAGCGAATATTTATTTTTATCACCAAAATCATTTTCATGAAATTTTATTCTTAAGGTCATTGAGAATGTCATCTAGACAGGGGATCAGGTGCGGCGGGCCCTTAAGGTCCAATTCCCTCCATAATTGAACCTCTCTTGTCGCCATTTAGACAGAGAGACACAATCCTTTTCTCTCAAATTGAAAAGAATAATTTATTTCTTCTTATTGAATTTTATTATTTTATTATACGAATTGAGTTATAGAAACGAATATGAAAAAGATTTTTTTTTACATATATTAATTGATTTTTGTTATTTTAATTAAACACGTACGTCACAGCAATAAATTGCACCTGTGACCCAACACCTTTATTCTCAAATACTCAGTTCAAAGGAAACTTTTCAAAGTCCCACTATCCTTTGCTGGTACAGTGGCGTATCCAGAGAAGTTTCTCGGGGGAGAGGGGGGGGGTAATCTGGTGTGACTGCTCGCATAGCACACATTTCTTCTCACACATTCTTATTATCGGTAATTTAGAGGTGCATTCTGTAGTTTACCAGAATATATATTCAAATCAAATTTTAAAGTATTAGTTTTTAAAATTTTATATTAAAAAAATATAATAAAAAAAAACTTTCTTAAAAAAATGCTTTTATTTAAATTGAACTAAAAAGAGATAAATAATTTAATTGTTCTTGTTGAAATTGTTGAATATTTATGACTTGAAATAAAAGCGTGGGGCGCACATTGATAGCTTAAGGAATTGTATATACTTAGAGCCTCGGAATCACTTCGAAGTGCCCCACGCTTTTATTTTAAGTGATAAATATTCAACAATTTCAACAAGAACAATTAAATTATTTATCTATTTTTAGTTCAATTTAAATAAAAGCATTTTTTTTTTAAGTTTTTTTTATTATATTTTTATTTTAAACTTTTTAGTCTTTTTTATTAGGCTATAGAGTATTAAAAAAAAGAAGGCATGAGGTTTCAAATAAAGTACCACATTAGTTTAGTCTATTTTGGTAAAACCCAACTCACAATTTGCGTCATCAAAAATGACCCTTAAATATCAAATTTCACGCCTCTAGCTCATCGGGAAGTGTCCTTAACAAAGACTTAAAGTTGGTGATTTTGAAAGAGTAAGTTAATTAAAAAAATACAATTTTTTTTCCAAAAAAAAAAAAAAAAATTTCTCAAATCTCGGGGGGGGGGGGGGTAATTACCCCCTTTACCCCCTCCCTTGTCTCTAGATGGGATTATATCTGAATCTGAAACTTGAAGGAGGCAACAGAATGAGTAACCGAAACGTTGTATTTTATACAAATAAACATGAAAACAGGGTGTGTGTTTTTTTTTAAGCCCGATAGAACTTTAAATTGTAAAAAAAATAAGACAAAAAATTAAATTTTAAACAAAAACTTTTATTCGAAATATCAATCATATACTATAAGTTTTTTATGTTATGTAATTGTATCATGTATTTTATACGATGTAACTGTAGTGTGTTATTGATAAAATGTACAACTTTAGATTCGTTTTTTTTTTATTATTATGTTGATATTGTATTTATATTGCTTTTATATTCATTATTATTATTTTATTTTCATACCGTTGTTATATTGTATTTATTTTGCGGTAATATTGTATTTAGAAAAGAAAAATATCAATCAACAATCAAATATATACAGTCAAAAACAATGCAACACACACCCATGAATTGTGTTTTTATATTGTTAATAAACAAAATACGAGAAATGCCTGAACCCATAATAGATAATATTATATTACAACGGTTATCGTCAAAGTCTTAAATGGCCTAAGTTGCCGAAAAGACTGTGTGAATGTTTGTGTGAGTGTGAGTGTGAATGAGAAAAAAGTGTGAATGTTTTAAAAAAAAAAAACAAAAAACAAAAAAAAAAAATACGCCCATCTTTATTTTATTGACTACCGAATGTCCTGAGAAAGGGCGCGACTTGCGTCCTAAACATCGGCAATCTAAATAAAAAAAATCTAGTGTGACTGGCGCACAGCACACAACTTTCTCTTACCTTCGGTAATCGAAAGTTGTGTACTGTGCGCCAGTCACACCAGATTTTTTTGTCGACATGTACAGTATTTAGTTTCCGACAGTAGGGTACATTCGATTTTCAAGATGTAAAATTTATAAGTATGGGAAAATATTTATATTTTGTTACCATGGCAACCATTTCTCCTATCTTTCCTATGGAGTACAAGAGTAAAGTGGTCTTCAGAAGATTTCAATCACAAAATGAGAATATACATTTTAAAGAGCAACTAAAAAATAGTTGATATATGAATTTTAAAAAAAATCGTTGGAGCAAATTTTGAGGAAATCGAAAAAAACTGAAATAGTGCATCAGTAAAGTACTAGTACTTTTTGGTTGATTTTGTTCAAAAGCTTCGTGTCACGTCCCATGGGGGTGCCTAACTTAAATATAAAATTTCAACCTCCTAGCTCTTTTCGTTCTTGAGTTATTTTGTTCACAGCACACAGACAGCCAGACCATGTCGCGAAAACCACTTTTTTGGATTCAGGGGACCTCAAAACGTGAAGATCCATCAAAATCTCGACATCGAATTTTTGACATGAATCCAATACTTTCTCTCTCTATATATTAACATATATATAGAGGTAAGAGAAAGTAAAATTGGATAAAGATTGATTAAATTCTTTCCTGGCTGCCATTCTACTCAGATAAGAATTTTAATTTAAGATTTAAATATAAAATTTAAATAATTTGTTTTAAACAATTGTTGTTTAAGATTAAAGAAAATGTAATTAACAACAACAACAACAACAAGGTGGGGATAAAATATAAAAGCATGTTCTTCCACTTATCCAGCCCCCGATATTATTACGTACACATTGAGGAATGGGCGTGTAATTAATATCTCTCCTCTCCTCTTAAGGGTTGCGTTTGCTTTCGTGAAATTGTTAATATGCCTAGACATCACGGGGGGAGGGGGGTGGTGGTAACGATGATTAGAAAGGTAATCAACGAACGACATGAGAGATAGATAAGGAGGTGAGGAGAAGAAGGTAAACAAACATTTTGAAAAGGACGAACCAACCAACGAACGACCTCTTCAACCAAAAAGCATGTCAAGGAAATTTTAAGCAGCAATTAAGGCAGGCCCTACGCCCCCTTCGAAATGATAATATCAAGGGTTTGAATTTTTCCTTAAAGTCAACAACGGCTTGGGGATATACTAAATAAATAATACCAAATATCGT
The DNA here is from genome assembly GCA_023213315.1 of Euborellia annulipes. Taxonomy (NCBI): domain Eukaryota; kingdom Metazoa; phylum Arthropoda; class Insecta; order Dermaptera; family Anisolabididae; genus Euborellia; species Euborellia annulipes. Next base: position 23,616 of record JAKCPI010021718.1, read on the forward strand.
GGATAGATATGAAAAACTTTTTTTTATTCTGTTTTAATTAATTATTTTATGTATACCAAAAAATTTTATTATTTATTATTTATTATTTGAATTTCCTATCGGGATCCCCGTTTATTTACCCGAGGTGCTTTCGTGTACGAAGACACACACCTCAAACCCAACCGGCCTCTGGCCGTAGCCATCTACCGGCACCCCGTGAAGTTACATCATTTCCTATCTCTAACTCCTCCTCCTGCGTTCGTCTTTAGCTAATGAACTAATCCTTATTTCTGGTTCCAACCGGCTCCTTATATCCAACCTCTTCTATGCTAGGGAGGATGTCCTAGTTAGAGGAGGGACTCCCTCAGCACCGGCGTGTAGCCTACTCCTTTCGAAGAATGCATCACTGAGAGGGAACCTTCTTTACGTCCCTTCCATAGGACGGGATGTCACAGCAACTCCCTCTCCTCGTAGAGTTGCCTGAGGGCTATTGTGGTAGGATCCTATATTCCAATCCAGAGCTTGCTTGAGGATTTGTTTACATTAAATAAATAATGATGGAGTCATGAAAAAAACAAGACGAATGCAGCCAAATATTATTTTATTTTTAAATCTCGCCCTCGGCCCCCTAGACCTCGGGCCGAAACGTCAGCCGTGAGGGCGAGATTTAAAATAAAATAATATTTGGCTGCATTCGTCTTGTTTTTTTCATGACTCCATCATCATTAAGCCTACAGCCACAGATCTTTTTCGATTAAATAAATATTTTTTATTTAATGAAAAATCCCGCACGCCAAGGATTTGAACAGGGATCTTCTTTGCATAAGCTGACACCCTAGCTCACTACACGAGCGAGCCCCCATACCAAAAAATAAAAGAAAATTTAATTATATATTAACTTTTATTATTTTTCATTTGAGAGATTTAATTTATTATAAATAATTAGCTTTAATGTAAATTAAGTTGTATGCTGGGTATGTGAGATTGGAGTTGGGAAGAATAAAACCAGCGTTGTCGAACACCTTTACACTTTTATTCAGGCAGACGTTTCGGTAACCATAACGGTTGCCATCTTCAGTGCCAATGAAAGTTTTTAAGGTGTCCCAGTCATATATGATAATCTTATACAGTATAGGAAGCATCAGCCTGGAGCGCTCGGCAAGTGGATGGTGCTTCCTATACTGTATAAGATTATCATATATGACAGGGACACCTTAAAAAACTTTCATTGGCACTGAAGATGGCAACCGTTATGGTTACCGAAACGTCTGCCTGAATAAAAGTGTAAAGGTGTTCGACAACGCTGGTTTTATTCTTCCCAACTCCAATTAGCTTTAATTTTTCATAATGAGATATAGAACCCAACGCTTTACAATGGAAAATTCTAAATTTTCAATTTTTTGAGTCTTCTCAATTAGGAATTTGGAGATCTGAATATTTTTCCTGAACTTTACCTATGAGAATGGATAAAATATAAATGAGTGTGATGTGGAGGACGGACAGCAGTCAGGAAGGTAGCCTCTATTTAATAAAACAGACTCCCTAAAACAAAACGTTTTGGCTAATTTAATTACGCCATCTTCAGTTGTTCTAGAGCCAGAGGCTTTTAGGGAATTAGAGTTGCCACCAAGAGCGGATCCAGAGGTGTTTCTCGGGGGGGGGGGGGGTAATCTGGTGTGACTGGTCGCCCAGAACACAATTTTTTCTTAATTTCGGTAATTTAAAGGCGCATTCTGTACTTGTTTGCCAGAATATAAATACAAATCAAATTTTTAAGTATTAATTTTTAAAATTTTACATCAACGAAAAATGTATTTTTTTTAAATCTCGGGAAGGGGGGGGGGGGGTAATTACCCCCTTTACCCCCTCCCCTTGTATCCGCCCTTGGTTGTCACTTGTGTGTTGTGCATAAGCGAATAGTTAAACGATATTCTAACAATCTAAATATAATTATTTTATTTACATTATTACATTACATTACAGGGGGGTATTTACATGTGTTGTGAGGTATGTTTTTGTGGCTGGAAGTATTATTAAGGAGTAAAAAAAAAAAAAAAAAAAAATAGAAGACATATGTAGCCAAAATTATTTCTTTTAATGTTGCCGTTCCAGACTGACGTTTCGGTAAATGAAAATTACAATTTCAGCGACACACATTCGCATGAACGGAGCGCTTATAGGACAACGAAAGAATTATTCATTCGTTCATGCGAATGTGTGTCGCTGAAATTGTAATTTTCATTTATTCTCGCCTCCGTGTCTGAAGATGGCCTAGACTAGTGGCCGAAACGTCAGCCTGGAACGGCAACAATAAAAGAAATAATTTTGGCCATTTAATGAAGCCTGGCCTACATAAACCCTTTTGATGTTAACGAGTTAACGTAGAAAAATCTGATGGATCGGGGTTGTATTGTATGGAAAAAACTTGAACTCTTTGGCAGAGAAAAACAAACGTCTAGCAAAGTTTTTCGCTGAAAAGCCTGAGATTCTGTAAAAACGGCTACACTTGTAACTGCAAACTTGACAAGCATGCAGGTTCAATCTTTTTGTACAAGCAAACTGTAGCGTCTGTAGGAGAATTTTGCGCAAGCATTTTAATTGTGCAAGCCGCTTGATGCTCGATTGAATTTTAATCATGCACAAGCATATTTGCGCAAGCAAAACTCTCCGCCATTTTATAGACATCTTGACATTTGATATTTATTTAATATATATTAATTCATTTAAATATTAATATTTATTGTGTCTCTGTTTAAAGCAAGTGAGTATTTCTTGTTATCTTCGAATAAACAACCTTCCGAGTTTGACATTTTTAGGTTAATTTTCGGCATAAGCTGTTGCTTGCACAAGCATGCCGAAGGGAATTTGTGGATGCTGATACAAAAAGATTGCACATGCATGCTTGTCAAATGTGCAGTTACGTGTGTAGAACAGAATTTTCAAATTGCCTGAAAGATGATGAAAGGTTGCAGCACAGAATGCGGCATTTAAATATGCTTTACAATTCGGCACGAACTTTCCGGACAACCCGATATTATTAAACATTGTTTATAGCCAATTTTGTTGCCAAAAGTTGATCATCATAGAGCAAATTCCCATTGGCCTCTTTTTTTTTTTTTTATTAAAATATTTATTTTTTTCTTTATTCCTTAAGCGAATAAATCAATTTATTTATTATATAATACATATAGGGATGAAGTCTAAAAAAAAAATTCATAAAATAGCGAAATCAAATAAAATACAATTTTCTTAAATTTATTTATGACTTGGAAAAAAGAAGTCCAATAATTTAGAAGGTTAAAAAAATAAACCCGGAAAGAAAGACGACCAAAGGGAAAAACTTGGCTTCCCTTCCTTCCTATCTCTTCTCTCTCTCTCTATCGTTCGTTCATCTCTTTATTTATTCATTATAGAGATTTAAAAAAAAAATCTGGTGTGACTGGCGCACGGCACACAACTTTCTCTTACCTTCGGTAATCGAAAGTTGTGTTCTGTGCTTGTCACACCGGATTTTTTGTGTCGACATATATTTAGTTCCCGACAGTACGGTACATTTGAATTCAGATGTAAAATTTATAAGTATGGGAAAATATTTAAATTTTGTTACTATGGTAACCATTTCTCCAATCCTTTCTATGGAGTACAAGAGTAAAGTGGTCTTCTAAAGATTTCAATCGCAAAATGAGAATATACAATTTAAAGAGCATCGAAAAAATAATTAATTTTTGAATTTTAATCAAAATCGTTAGAGCAAATTTTGAGAAAAACGAAAAAAACTGAAAAAGTACATCAGTAAAGTAGTAGTACTCTTTGGCTGATTTTGAAAAAAAAAGCTTATTTTCACGCCTCAGGTGGATGCCTAACTTAAATATAAAATTTCAAACTCCTAGCTCAATTCTTTCATGCTTTAAATTGAACCCAGACAGACAGACACACACACACACACGGACAGACCATGTCACGAAAACCACTTTTTGGATTCAGGGGACCTCAAAACTTGAAGATCCATCAAAATCTCGACATCGAATTTTTGAGATGAATTCAATACTTTCTCTCTATATATATGTATATTAACATATACATAGTGTAGTTTGGAGGGAAAGTGGTGTAGGTTTTCCGTGAAACATATTTATAAGTAAAAATTATTTAGGATATGTGAGGTTTCAATAAGTTGTAAATGAAAGAAATATTGAATTCCTAACTCGATATATTTCGGGCTATTAACCCATCTTCAGGAGTGCATATGTAACTGAGTGAATAAAAGAGAGTAGATGCAGCCAGGCTTAGGTAGGAGTGGGGGGAGGAGTTGGGGACATTTGTGTTTGCTTGGGACTAGGGTTGCCTCTGGAGGGGGCCTATTCTAGGAAGGACTTTAATTTGCTAGTTCAACTACCTTTGGCTGGCTTACACACTTGTGTAACACTTGTAATACTGTATAGGTAAGAGAAAGTAAAAAAACAAAAACAAAATAGCTACTCTCTTTTATTTTACTTTTAAAAAGGTTTTTAAATTTCGTAGTTTATCAGTTTGATAACATCACAATTTTTTTTTTTTTTTTTATTACTATTTGTCACTTTTTTTTTATCCTATCCTATCAAAAGATGAAATATTTTCTCCTTTTCATTACAAAAGATGAGAAGGAAGCCAACAGCCGATAAAGTGGCTTGCTTGCTTGCTTGCTACTTGCATTGATTTTAAACAATCCAAGAAAAAACCGAATATTTAGAGAGATAAACTTTTGTGGGGGGGGGGGGGGCATTATATAAAAATGAAGATTGACGTATCAGACACATTCTATTTCTCAAATAAAAGGCTTTGTCAAGCAAGACAAGCAGAGAGAACAAATAAAATGTTGTTAATAGGAAGAAATGGATTTAAGAGAATTTCTTACATCTTTTAAACATCAAAAATCTGGTCTGACTGGCACACAGCACACAACTTTCTTTTACCTCCGGTAATCGAAAGCTGTGTTCTGTGCTTGTCACACCAGATTTTTCGTGTCGACATATATTTAGTTTCCGGCAGTATTCGATTTTGAAAATGTAAAATTTATAAGTATGGCAAAATATTTATATTTGCTTCATTGACTCGTGGGTCAGCTCTAAAAAAATTAAAACCCCATCCAGGCCCTGCATGGTTTCTTCAAACGCCAGATTTGAAACGAGAACATATCACCCTGTTCAATAGACTAAGAATTAATCATACTTTATGTAATGAGCACCTCTATAGATTTTCCTTCAATGATACTCCATTCTGTTCCTGTTCTTCTTCAACTTTAGCCTCCCCGAGCATTTGATATTCTTCTGCCCACTTTTCACAGGGAAAAGAAAAACACTATTAAAAGAAATAGAGCCTCATTTTCGGGACCCTCCAACCTTCTCAAAACTTCTAACTAGCCCAAAAAAAGAAATAGTTCTTGCCCTTTATAAATACATAAAACACTCTAATATAGCCATATAGACAGACAGATACAACTTTACCTACATTTGTACAATGTTATTTTGTAATTGTATTATGTTAGTGTATGGTATGATATTTTGCTATTGTGTTCTTGTATATATGTTTTTCTAATGTGTTCTTATACTATGTCTTTCTATTATGTTCTTTTATTTTTTGTTTTTCTAAGGTGTTATTATACTATGTATTTCTATTGTGTTCTTTTTTGATGTTATTCTAATGTGTTCTTTTATTATGTTTTTCTATCTTATTCTTGTATTATGTTTTTATACTATGTTTTTGTATCATGTTTTATACTATGTTTTTGTATCATGTTTTTGTATTATAAAATATTGTAATGAGAAATTGTATGGCCTTGAAGCCCAACAATAAAAAAAAAAAAAAAAAAAAAATTATATTTTGTTACCATGGCAACCATTTCTCCTATCTTTTCTATGGAGTACAAGAGTAAAGTGGTCTTCAGAAGATTTCAATGGCAAAATAAGAATATACATTTTAAAGAGCATCTAAAAAATAATTGATTTATGAATTTTTAAAAAAATCGTTGCAGCGAATTTTGTGAAAATCGAAAAAAACTGAAAAAGTGCATCAGTAAAGTACTAGTACCCTTTGGCCGATTTTGATTAAAAGCTTATTTTCACGCTCCCGGCGGGAGTTTAACTTAAATATAAAATTTCAACCTCTTAGCTCAATTCCTTAAAATTAAACACACACCCACATTGATTGAAATTCTTTGAGATGCTTGCGACATGGGTACCTAGGCTAAGTACAAAATTTGACTTGAGTTTCATCGTTTTTGAGTAATTCACTTAACCCACATTGTTAGAAATTTCACTTGAAATTTATTCAATTTATTGTGAAAAAAATCTTGAATTTCCAAAAGATCAACATTTCTTGTTAAAATATCAAAATATTTACCTAAATTTCTTCTAAAGGGATTTTATTGCTTTTCTTAAAATTGTCATTTAAGGGGCAAATCTCTCTTTAAAAACAAAAAAAATATATATATGTTAATATATATAGAGAGAGAAAGTATTGGATTCATGTCAAAAATTCGATGTCGAGATTTTGATGGATCTTCACGTTTTGAGGTCCCCTGAATACAATAAAGTCGTTTTCGCGACATGGTCTGTCATCTGTGTGTTTGTGGAGAAAATATCTCAAGAATGAAAAGAGCTAGGAGGTTGACATTTTATATTTAAATCCTCCTGGGACGTAACACGAAGCTTTTGGACAAAATCGATCAAAGAGTACTAGTACTTTACTGATTCACTTTTTCAGTTTTTTTCCTATTTTCGCAAAATTCACTGCAACGATTTTGATTAAAATTCATAAATCAATTTTTTTTTAGATCCTCTTTGAAATGATTATTCCCATTTTGCCTTTGAAATTGTTTGAAGCACACTTTACTCTTGTATTTCATAGGAAGGATAGGAGAAATGGTTGCCATGATAACAAAATATAAATATTTTTCTTTTTCTGGTCCGAATCCTATTGGAAATAAATATTTTTCTGTTTCAAATCAAACGCAATCAAGATTGGACAGCTCCAGGTTAAAAATTGTTTATAAGTTTAGGGCCATCTATACTTTTGTCATGGAACTAAAAGTAAGCAGGGGAAAAAAAACTTGCTCTCAGAGAGATTTGAATTCGAGCTTGTTGCAATTTCAAAGCTTTTTTTAGCTACTTGAATGGCACCTAGTGCTATTAATTTTTTTTTTTTTAACAAAAGGTCATTTGTAAATTGTAAAAAATTTATATTTAAAAGTAATCTATTAGTTTAAAAAAGTTAATTCATTTATATTCAGATTTTTAAGGCATTTAATATATTTGTTATTAAACAAAAAATGTTATTTTGTTGGCGAATTGAACGAGCAGGATAAATTTTGAACTAGCCTAGTATTGCCATCTAGCCACTTGTCATATAACTAAAAGAAATTTATAAACATTCTTCACAGAGAGCTGTCCTCCCATGTTTATAAATTTTACATCTTGAATTCTAATATATCTGCGGAAACTAAATATATCTCGACACAAAAGATCTGGTGTGACAAGCACAGAACACAACTTTCGATTACCGAATGTAAGAGAAAGTTGTATGCTGCACGACCAGTCACATCATATTTTTATTTATATACTAATTTTGTAAAGTGGTGAATCGAAGCTATAAGGGTAGAATACAAATAAAAATTTCTCCATTGCTTGCAATTAGTTTGACTTAGAAAAAAAAAAATAAATAAAAATGAAATTTTTTATATTATAATCAAATATGTAAATTAGAAAACATGTCAGATAATAAAATTTTAAATCATTCCAATCCGTTCGTATCTTTTATAATTTAACCAGAGGTTTAATATGACCTTATATTATTATTATTATTATTATTATTAAATGAACGCTGAATATTTAATTACTTTTTTTTATGGACATAACGAATTGCTTTTCCCTAAAGTTTAACGACATATTTTTACTTTTTTATATATAGGCATATATAGCCTATTTATTATATAAAATAGTGTTGAAATTGTAGATGCAAATAATAAATAAAAAATATAATCTAATTTAGGAGAGATTAGTATTATGAGAAACTAAAATTAAAAAAAAATAATTTTAGATATCTACACTGCATGTCAAAATACTTTATCTCTCTATATATTTCATATATAGGGTAAGAGAAAGTAAAAATCTGGTGTGGTAGTCACACAGCACACAACTTTCTCTTACCCTTTGGCAAGAGAAAGTTGTATGTATACTTGTCACTCCAGATTTTTGTGTCGAGATATATTTAGTTGCTCTTAGCACTTTAGTTCCAAACTTGACCACGCGATGATTCATAGATGGCGCTGAGCTAAGAATGCTTCCACATCAGTAAAGTGTGCTTCAAACGATTTCTACGAAAAATTTCCCTAATATACTTTTTTAAAGAGCATCTAAAAAATAGTTGATTTATGAATTTTAAACAAAATCGTTGCAGCGAATTTTGAGAAAATCGAAAAAAACTGAGACAATGATTTCTTGCCCGCCACTCAAACAACTTTTCTGAATGGAATCTGGCTGATTTTTCTGACAATAACCTACTTACAATAATCTGACAACCAGTTTCTGGCGAAATTCCAGTTTAGAGTTATTTCCTTCCCGGTTTTTTTTTGGTTCTTCTAGCTGGATTCTTCCCAGTAAATTCTGGCCAGCAAAATATAATATCTGGTCGGTATCTGGCCAGAAATTCGCCTTTTTTTCCCTCAGATTCTGTTTTGGGATTTCCGGGCAGAATTTAAGGCCATAATTCACGAGCATCATTTAAATAGTATTACAGGGCAGGGTCTGGCCATTATTTTTGACAAGTTTCCGGCCTATTTTGACAATATTTTCTTGCCCGCCATTTAAAAAAAACTTTTCTGCACAGATTCTGGCAAGTTTTCTTTCCGTTTACCAGAATCTGGCCATTATTTTCATCCAATATTTTTGTTTGGCTATCTTTACTGCCCAGTGTTTGGGCAGTATTTTTGCCAATATTCTGTCCAACGGAAGTAAAATATATTTTCTGACCGTGATGTGGCTAAAATGTCGCCATTTTCTGGCCAGATTCTGTTTTGGTGTTTCTGGGCAGAAAATATTGCCAGAATCCTTGCCAGACCCAGAAAACGAGCTACTATTTTCTACCAGGGTGATAATGTCTCAAATTTTATTATTATCAAACACCATGGACAGAGAGTGAATGACTACTATTATATAAAAGACCAAGTCTGTCTGTCTGTCTGTCTGTCTGTCTGTTTGTAACGCATAGACTCCGAAACTACTGACCCGATTTTCATGGAGTTTTTTTTAATGGGTAGAAAAAATTTTCAGGGGATGGTTTTAAATTATCATTATATCAATTTAGGAGTAGGGAACCCCCCCTTATCTGGGGTTCACAAATCTCTTAGAGGAAAGCATTGGAAAACAGGTTTCCAACTCGCACTACTTACATCAAAAAAGTTTTTTCCGCCTCCCTCCCTGAAATTAATTTTTTTTTTTCTTACATTTAATCACCAATATACGTTAAAAAAGGTGGCAACCCTACCGGGGACTTGGAGAAATGTTCAAAAATGTATCTTTTTTTTTAATTTCTTGTGTACTGTGCGACCAGTCACACCAGATTTTTTTTTTTGTTCACAAAGTTAGCATTTCATAATATGTATAAACTGATAGTCAGCCACGCATTATGATATCAATATTTTTTTGTTTTGTTTATATTGCTTTAAGCGATTTGATGAATAAAATACATTAACACGGAGTTAAAATGGGATTATATTTGCATTAATGGAATTATCTCTCTCTTTTGATTTTTATTACCAACCAACCAACAAAAAAAAAAAAGAAGTCAAATAAATACATATGTAATTAATCTCTTATTTAATCAATTTTTCTTCTCTCTCTCTCTCTCTTATGTGGTCACTTATCTAAGCTTTTGCCATATAATCAAAAGGGATTCTCTTCTCTCTTCATATAAAAGGAAAGGATTTTTTTTTTCTATATTTGACCAAGGTGTAAAATGAGAAACATTTCTCTCTTTGAAAAATATCTTTCTTTTTGACCCGGAGAAGAGATAGCGGTATATAAAAAGAGGGATGGGAGATCAAATAAATCGACCAAATTATTTTTAATTAATTTTACGTTCATAAATTAACAAGCAAATTTATCACGTGTTCTTTTGTACACGTTATAGGCCTACCTTACGATGGGGAGTAAAAAACTAGACAAGGTTAATTTCCTATAAACTTCTCGAGATTTCTCCTCAATATACATTTTAAAGATCATTTAGGAATTTTAATAAAAATCTGGTATGACTGGTCGCAACAGATTTTTTTGTGTCCAGATATAGGCCTAGCTAAATAGCTTCCAATAGCACCTTAGATCAAAATTTGACCAGTTGCATTTCATAAGTAAAAAATCTGGTGTAACGGCTCGCCCACCACACAACTTCTCTCTTACCTTCGGTAATCGAAAGTTGTGTTTTGAGCTTGTCACACCAGATTTTTTGTGTCGGGAGTAAAGTGTGCTTCAAACAAAAAGAAAATGAGAATATACATTTGAAAGAGCATCTTAAAAAATAATTGATTTTTGAATTTTAATCAAAATCGTTGGAGCGATTTTTGAGAAAATCGAAAAAACTGAAAATGTACATCAGTAAAGTACTAGTACTCTTTGGCCGTTTTTGATTAAAAGCTTATTTTCACGCTCCCGGGGTGTGTTTAACTTAAATATAAAATTTCAGTCTCAATTCCTTCATGCTTTAAAATTGAACACAGACACCCCCCAGAGACAGACCATGTCGCGAAAAGCCACTTTTTTGGATTCAGGGGGACCTCAAAACGTGAAGATCCATCAAAAATCTCGACATCGAATTTTTGACATGAATCTAATACGTTTTCTCTATAAATATTAACATATATATAGAGGTAAGAGAAAGTAAAAATAATTAAATAGGTATTTTTACTATTTATTTCTATGAAGAGCAGCAATAAAGCGCGAATCTTAGCAAAATAAACGCCAAGTAAATACTCCACTCTCTCTCTCTCTCTCTCTCTCTTTCTTCTTGTTTGTGTCTCATCTCCTCTGGTTTCCGATTCCTCCCCAAATATAATAATTCTTCATTGTGCCTCTCCGAGAAAGTAAATCGGGGTCCGCCGGTAATTAAATGTAAACAGAATTTATTGCACTTTTAATTTGTTGTTATATTTATTAGCGTTGAGAAAAGAGAAAAGGGTGAGAGAGAGAGAGAGAAGAGATGAGACGAGAGAGAGAAAGAAAACATATCGCAGAGCTCTTTTACTGTGAGAGAGAAAGAGAGAGCTGACATTTTCTTATAAGAAAAATAATTTTTACTTTCTATTTATATGTATGTATTTATAGAGAGAAAATATGGATTCATGTCAAAAATTAGATGTCGAGATACTTGTTTTGAGGTCCCCCTAACCCCTCCCCTAAATGACGCCTCTGATGTATACTGTTAGATAAAGAGTGATTGCAATCAAATAATCAAACAAATGTTTGTCTTGAGCGTTCAGTTGGGTACTCAGCCGCGGCGCACGCCTTGGGCCCTTGGACGCCAGTTGGCTCCGAGCCCGCCTGCGGCGGACCCTCGCCTTTTCTTCTATATAGAAAAAAAAATTATTATTATTGCTTTTCCAATCCAGTGCCTTCTTGGGGATTTGTTTTACATTCATAGAATACACTAATGCAATGAAAAGATAAACATTTCTCTATACATTTCCTATGGGAGAAATAGTAACTTTAGGAATTCAAAACTCAATAAGTTATAGGAATTTCGGGTCGCAAGTATTTTTCAGGACTCTCCATAACGTCCTATATAAGACTGAAAAATTTCGTTTCAATATTCTAACGGGAGTTAGTTGGGCAAACAAAGCGTGAAACACGGACGGAGGGACAGACAGACGGACGGATATCTCTATCTTTGATTTCTCTCATTCTCTAGGATTTTTACTTTCCTATATTTCCTTATAATATTTACGGTATAATGGCAAAAAGAAAATCCCATATCCCCGAAATGG
>JAKCPI010021719.1:0-18502 GCA_023213315.1 Euborellia annulipes
AGACAAAAATTTATTTCAATTTAATTGGCTACCAATAAATTGAAATAAATAGAGACGGGGTATAAATGTCCTCCGATGTCGAAAAGACCTTAAATAAATTTAAAAAGAAAAACACGGATCTGCCGTTTTGTAGCTTCAACGATTTTGATTATTCTCCAAAAATTAATTATTTTTTAGATTCTCTTTAAAATGTATATTCTCATTTTTCCCTCAAAATTGTTTGAAACACACTTATCTTTTACTTCATAGGAAAGATAGGTTACCATGGAAACACAATTTAAAAATTTTTCTCATATTAATAATTTTTACATCAGCCCTCGGGAGTGAAGTGCAGAGGTTAGCGTGCTAACTCTCATATACCAAACGTCGCGGGTCTGACCCCAGGCAGTCCGATGATTTTATTTAAGCCAATTGGATACCAAATGGCTTAAAATAATAATGCCTGGACCCCTTATATGCATATTTTAACAATAACGGATATCGTGTAAAAAGTCTTATATGGCCTGAGTTGCCGAAAAAGACTGTGTGAAGTGTGTGTGAGTGTGAGTGGGAATGAGAAAAAAGTGTGAATGTTTCTTTAAAAAAAAAAAAAAAAAAAAAAAAAAATTTTACATCGCCCTCGGGCTTGGTGCTGGTAGCACGCCTGCCTTGTATACCAAGGGGTCGAGGGTTCGGCTGTTCGATGATTTTATTTATTGAATGTGAGTGTGAATGAGAAAAAAATTACATCTCGAATTCAAATGTTCTTTTACTGTCGGAAACTAAATATATCTTAACACAAAAAATCTGGTGCGACATCCACCAGATTTTTAGATTTAAATTATTGTTTATAAAACTTCGCCCAAGCCATGATGATAAATTTCGGATTTTTTTTTTCTTTAAAGATATTCTTAAGATTACGGCATAAATTAAAAGGATTTCCTCTTTGAATGGCTTTACAAAAGATTCCGAGAATGATTAGTTGGTTTTTGTTAGTAGACAATGCATGTCTTGTACAATTGACCTTTCAATGGCGGGCCTATCAATCGCCTCGCCGCCGATCGGTGACATTTCTTGCCGAAAGAAACCTTTCAAGGCCTCCAATCAAACATTAAACAAAGACTGCATGGTCTTGTGGTAAAGAGAGACTTGCGCTTTTAAGAGCCATTCGCTTATCTCTTTTCCACACTCAAAAAAAAAAAAAAAATTTGTGTGGAATAATACCAATGAAAAAAAAATTTATTTTTTCAGGTGTTTCAAAAAAAAAAAAAAAAAAAAAAATCGATCATTAAATCGTATTTTGATTTGAATTTGCAATTCATAAGTGTTAGGATAATCGCGCTTTATAAAGTGGAAGGATTGTTTGCTTATCTCCTTCTCTTTTTTATCCACTCTACAGAGATTTTTGTTCTGGTCATTGAATAGAGAAAAAAGAGGTGAAATTATAACTAGGAACAATTATAAAAGGCATATAATTTAACAGCAAATTTATTACAATCCAGCTGCATCGCGGCTTCGTCCCCGGACCCTTCTAGTTGGTTTGGTTAGGCCTGCGGCGGACCTCGCCTTTTTCTTCTTAATTATGAAAATAAATTTTTTTTTTTTTTTTTTTTAAACATTCACACTTTTTTTCCTTATTCACACTCACACTCACACACATTGACACAGTCTTTTCGGCAACTTAGGCCATTTAAGACTTTGACGATAACCGTTGTAAGTAATATATAAATTGTAGGTTCCGGCATTTCTATTTAAGCCAGAAAATAAATTATTATTATTCCATTCCAATCCAGTGCCAGCTTGAAGATTCATGGAATACACAAATGAAAAGAATAATATAAATTTTTTCTCTATACATTTCCGGTGGGAGAAATCGTAACTTTAAGAATTAATAAACTCAAAAAAGTTATGGGGAATTTCGGATGAAAATAATTTCCTGTAATCCCGAGGAGGCCCTCTCTTTATGCACAAAAAATTTCACTTCAAAATTCCAACGGGAAGTTGCCCAAATAGGAGCGTGACAGACAGACAGACGGACAGACAGGCAGGCGGACGGACATTAGCGAATTATACATATAGATTAGCGGCGGCAAAAATGGCCCTAATGCCAACAATCCTTTTAAATAAATAATTTATTACAAAGCCTTTTTTTAATGAAAATATTATTACTAACTATATAAAGCGCTAGCCACTGACTTCCTGTGTGTATGTGCCTGTCAGGGCACGAATTGTCCAGAGAAAATACAAGTAGAGTTAGAGAGGGAAATTTAAAACTTTGAATTTACAATTCCTCGCCTTCGGCTAGCACAATTGCCAAACGGTGATCAAGAATGAATTTGATACGATTTACTCGCCAGGGGGCGTAGCTTCGGCGGGCTTTACCACTTGTTTTAGTTCTACGTCATTTAAATTTTGTTTGCTATATTCATTCAATAGCAGGTGGTAAAATTATAATCAGTAAAAGGAGCTTTTTTTCAGGTCTGTTTATAAACACAAGCAAAGTTTCGATCTTTAGGCTTGTTGTTTTAATAAAACAGCAACGTTTCTATCCTATTTCGAGACATTCTTCGGACTTGTTTTTAAATAAAAAAGCAACGTTTCGATTCTATTTCGAGACATTCTTATTGTTTAATAAAAAGCAACGTTTCGATTCTATTTCGAGACCATTTTCGGACTTGTTAAAGCAACGTTTAGATCCTTTTCCGAGAACATCTTCAGACTTATTTTGTAATAAAAAAACAACAAAGTTTAGATCCTGTTTGTTACTCAATTGGGGGAGGGGGGAGGGTGTATATTTCTTAATACGCCTATTGTCTGAATTGTCTCACACCAATAAATAGAGTAAAAGTGAGGGTCCGCTTGCGGTGTTTCTCTTACCTACATTATAGACTAAATATAGGCCTTCTGGTATACCAGGTATATATATTTCTAAAAATTAAAAATCTGGTGTGAAGGCACCCAACTTTCTCTTACCTTCAGTAATTGAAAGTCGTGTTCTGTGATTTCCACACCAAATTTTTTTCACATTACTCAGTGAAGTGTTTATATATTCTAATAATTTTCATTATAAAAAAAGATCCTGCTTTTCTCCAATCTTAATTCCCCGTTAATTTATATTCTCATTATTTATATGGTGAGAGGGAAAAATTTTCATGATACCTTTTATCAAAGAATATTTAAAACAATAAAAAATAATAAATAGCTACCCTATTTAGGGATAATTTATCTAAAGTGGTATTTTATTTTTTAATTTATTTAGATGAAATTTGCATATTTTCAATTTTGCTTTTTTTATTAAATTTTTTTTTTAATTAAAAACACTTTAGAAGCTCGAAAAAGACCTATATATTGATTACTATTAAAAAATTTGATGATTATATTTTACCTATTATTTAAAGATAATTTCTAGGTGTATTAGGTACTTTGAAATGGATTCTATCATTTTATTTTTTAGCTATTATCAATATATGTAATAGTGGAATTTTTAACCAGGAAAATTTTATTTTTCGTATATTGGCAAAAGACCCTTTTTGTAGATAAAACTTTCAATAAATTAGAGACATTTTGACTTTAATGAAAAAGATTACATTTTATCGACGTTTCGAGTCCTTGCACTTATCATCAGGACCTATCTATTTTTATTTTGTAACTCTTGTGTAAAAAAATTCCATAATTATTTGACAGATCGTAGGTCCTGATGGCGACTGCGATCGGCACTCGAAACGCCTTCAAAGTATAATCTTTTATTTTTTACCTTGACTGCCATTACACCACACATTACATTTTACAGTATCCACCCAATCCTGAATCATCGAGTTGATTGCTGAGTTGTATAATTATATAATTTCTAAGTGTTTTGAAATTTACGACTGACAATGCTTAATTCATTTTTGAATGAACCGTTGATGACATTATTTCATTAAAAACCGAAACGTCGAAATCCTCTTTTTATTTTTCTTTCAATTTTTTTTTAAAGATATTAATAGAGAAATGGAAATAAATTAAATATTTTATCTCTATTCATTTAGATAATTCAAGAAAATATTTTTAAATAGTTGCATTGCTTCAAATGGAAAATGATATAATAATCTCTTTTATGCTCACACACACATATGCCTTTCTCACACACACACATGAATATATATAGATATACTTTTCTAAATGTTTCTCATCTTGTTTCAACAGGTGGAGACCTGCTTCAAACTTGGATATCCTTTGTGCATTGGTTTAGTACGGCGAGGAAATCTCCTTAGTGAACAGCTCCGTTTCCGCGCTGCTCAGCTTTATCTCCGGAACTCCTTAATTTGGTGAGTAAATCTTAATATTTTTACAATTCTAATTCATTTTTATATTATAAATATGCTGATGTATAAATTTTTACAAAATTCAAAGGGGGTAAATATAAAAAACCAGCCAGACCAGGATTTTTTTATTTTTTTTTTTTTATATATCTCAAAATCTTTAGGAATAATTACACAATGAGACAGCCAAATGGATACAAGCCGATTAGAATAAGATAAATGTGAATGGATTAAATAAAACATCTTCAAATTAAATAATTAAATGTTTTTTAACATTAAATTAGGATTCTGTTCTCACAACTCTTATATAATGAACAAAACAAAATGAGTGGAGGTCATAAGAAAAAAAAAAACGTTATGAGAGCAAATAAGCATAATGCGAATTGAAATTTTATAATTAAGAATCTGAATATTTAGGGTTTAGAATTTCCAGCTATTTTACATAGGTAGGACTATAACTTAAATTTTATAAAAACATGGATGGATGACTTGAGAAAATTTTAGAAAATTGCTATAGTATTTATCTCAGCCAAAAACATCGGAGAGGGGGCGTTCTCGCATATTTTTGCCCAGCGTCGAGGTGAAATCAAAAAAATGCGCTTCGCTTTTCTGATTTATATAAAAGCGAGGATATATTTTCACTTAAATAAAACCCCTACAGAATTTTATTTGTTTCATATATCCTCGCTTTTATATAAATCAGAAAAGCGAGGCGCATTTTTTTGATTTCACCTCGACGCTGGGCAAAAATAATGCGAGACGCCCCCTTTTGCATCTCCGATGTTTTTGGCTGAGATTTCACTTCTTTTTGTGAAATATTGCATTTAAATATTATTTAATAATTTTTGTTTATTAAATATTAAGTTATCCCATGAATAGATATTTTAATATGCATTCCAAACAGTAAAAAATAAATACATCATTTGGTATTAATTCAAAACATTAAACATAGGATTTCACCAAATTTTATAAAATTTTAGGTGTTTTATTTTTGTTATGTTGGTAAAATGTAAATACATCGTTTGGTATCTATTCAAAACGATAAACATAGGATTTCACTAAATTTTATAAAATTTTAGGTTTTTAATTTTTGTTATGTTAGTAGGATGTAAATACATCGTTTGGTATCTATTCAAAACGATAAACATAGGATTTCCCTAAATTTTATAAAATTTTAGGTTTTTTATTTTTGTTATGTTGGTAGAATGTAAATACATCGTTTGGTATCCATTCAAAACGATAAACATAGGATTTCCCTAAATTTTATAAAATTTTAGGTTTTTTATTTTTGTTATGTTGGTAGAATGTAAATACATCGTTTGGTATCCATTCAAAACGATAAACATAGGATTTCCCTAAATTTTATAAAATTTTAGGATTTTTATTTTTGTTATGTTGGTAGAATGTAAATACATCGTTTAGTATCCATTCAAAACGATAAACATAGGATTTCACCAAATTTTATAAAATTTTAGGTTTTTTATTTTTGTTATGTTGGTAGGATGTAAATACATCCTTTAGTATCCATTCAAAACGATAAACATAGGATTTCACCAAAATTTATAAAATTTTAGGTTTTTTATTTTTGTTATGTTGGTAGAATGTAAATACATCGTTTGGTATCCATTCGAAACGATAAACATAGGATTTCACCAAATTTTATAAAATTTTAGGATTTTTATTTTTGTTATGTTGGCAGAATGTAAATACATCGTTTAGTATCCATTCAAAACGATAAACATAGGATTTCCCTAAATTTTATAAAATTTTAGGATTTTTATTTTTGTTATGTTGGTAGCACCTCTTCTTATCACTTTAATCTATTTCTATCTGAAGGGATCCATCCTAAAAAATTTTATTCCATTAGGGATGAAAATTACTAATATTAATAGATATGTTCCTAGATGACGTCATCAGGGAGTAAAATAGTTAGAATTGTCTTTTCGCCATGTTAAAGATAGGACAAATTTGAAATTTTGAATACCTCTCAAAAAGTCACTTTTGATCCAAAATGAAATTTCCCAGATAGCACACATTCGTCTTATGTATGTACATCCTATGTCCCGCCGCGACCTGTCGTTCGTCTTATGCAGATACAATTTGGGTCGCAGGACCTACGATGTAGGTACATTTATGGAGCTTTTCCTACATTCCATGCGTACATAAGGTGTCCCGTTTAGGTCCTGTCTATGGCCCCGTGCGACCCGAACAGTACCTTTGTGCGTACTGCCAGGACGAATCTTTTTGGTCCCGTGCGCGACCCAGGAATATGATTCTACATCCAAATTTGGTCCTGCAGATTCTTATTTATTTTCATCTTATTTTTGCGTTATGTTAAAAAAATTAAGACTCCATTTGGCATAGGACATTATCATGAAGAGGGATTAACACAGTAAAAACTTAAATTATAAATAGTTTTAATTATTTTAATTTTTTTTTTTTTTTATTATTGTTTTTATATGGGAAAACTTTGAAACAGAAACTCCAAAGCACAAAAGATAAAGAAAAAACACATTTTGTATAACAACTTTTTTTTTATTTGAGGAATAAGAATTTAAAATTAATAAATAATAATATTGAGATGATGGCTGAACTATTAGCAGATGTGAGTAGAATGGCAGCCAGGAAAGAATTCAGACAAAAATTTAATCAATTTTTATCTAATTTTATTTCGATTGCCGACATTTCGGACACAAATCGCGCCCTTCCTCAGGACAATAGACAGTTAATAAAATACAGATGGGCGTATTTTGTTTGTTTTTTTTTTTTTTTTTTAACAATATAAAAACACAATTCATGGGTGTACGATTCATTGTTTCTTGCTGACCTGAGGAAGTGCGCAATTTGCGTCCGAAACGTCGGTAATCGAAATAAAATTAGATAAAGATTGATTAGATTTTTGTCTGATTTCTTTCCTGGCTGCCATCTGCTCATTACTGTTAATAAATAATAATTATACAAAAAGATAACATTATAAAATAAATAAAATATACCGGTACATAATATTGCTACATTCATAAAATGGTCTAGGACTTTTTTTAAACAAAGATAAACATACATTTGGAAAAATACTGATTAAATTTTTATAATCGTTGTTTTCTTCCATAATTCTTCCGGTTGATAGAAAAGACATTTCTATTTTCTCAAGGCGATTGTTCATTTCAGCAAACATACTTCTGTGAACGCTTTCAAAAGACATTAATTTATCTAAAAAAAAAAAAAATTATAAAATTATTATGAAACAATTATTTAGATATTTTTTTGACAAAAAATTTCATAAAAAAAAAAAAAAAAAAAATTTGTCACCTCATGAATTTCGTTGGAACACAAATACATCTTCTCAGGTCAAAAGCTGAATGCAGACTAAAGCTAGAAAGCGGTCAGTTTTAGCAGGCAGGTAGGGTCTATCCCTTTACAAAGGCCATTGACATTTTTGAATACAATGACGCTGGGTTTTTCCACAAATTTGTTTTATTTTTTATTTTTTTTCCATTCCAGCTATCTTTTTGTCAATTCTAAGCCACTGTCCGCATTCCATTCGTCTAAATTTTAAGAGCATTTTAATTAGGCGATTTTCTAATATGTTATTACAATCATCATATAAATTGTGACAAGATTGCATTTCTTCTTGGTATATCAAACGAGCTCTTTTATAAACATGCAATTATAAATTATAATTTCTTTCCCAAATATTGGGGGTAAGCGGTAAGCCCTTTTTCTGCAGATTAATCAATCAAACAAGTATATGCAAATAAATGTTCCAATACCCAGAAAAATTGAAAGATTTTGGAAGATGAAATAAAAAGACAAACTTGTTTTCGGTCCTAATTTTATTTTATCTTCTATCTATATTACGGGCTTTCTCTTTAAAGATTTTATTTTTACAATAAATAATATAAATAATAAAAAATAAAACCAAACTTACCTTTTTATATAGGAATCCTAAAAAAACAATTATTTGTTCAATGTTCATAAAAAAAAATTAAACAAAATATTTATACAAAAATTTAAAAATTTGATAAATTTTATTTTATTAGGATTAGCATTCCAACATATTAATGGATCATAACTTCACATTTGTTTTGGTAAATAAAATTGATAAAAAAAAATTTTCTTTGAAAAAATTCTAAGTTTACATCCGGAATAGGTCCGCTATGCGACCTACACTTGTGTATTTTTTAAATATATTTTTAATAATTTCCAAAACCCTTGAAAAACAGAAATAAATAATTTGAAAAAAAAAAATTAACATTTTTTTAAAATATTCTATCTCTAAGCCGTATGAGGAACTGAAAAAAATACTTTGAAAATACAAAAATATTTTTTTGAAAAAAATTCTAAGTGTATGTCTGGAATAGGTCGGGGCGGGACATCTTATGTACATACATGATTGGACGTATCCGCCATGTTGGCCCGCTTTACTTACCATTTAGGTCCAGGTACGTCTTGGCCGTAAACTGGAACTAAGCGGTAGGTACATAAGACGAAGTGTGCTATCTGGGTTTACATCAAAGGTATCGGGTTTTTGATAGTATCTATTTGTATTTTAAATTTTGTCTAAACTTTTTAAACTTTTAAACTTTGTCTAAAAATTTGAAAATTGAAGAAAAGAATGAAAAAAAAAAAGGAAAAATAAGAGACTAACTTTTGACCTTCCGAAATCGGCAAAATCTCAACTTTGAGCCTCTGCCATTCTTTTTGGGACTGGAATTTTTTTTTGAATTTGTGCTCAAAATAATCCTTATTTATTCTAGTTTAATATAAAAAAAATTTGGCTCCGATATCTTAAAACCTTTTTGAGATAATCGCCCAGAAAGAGAAAAGTTTCTCAAAAAAATTTTTTCACGTCCCTATCTTTTATTAAGGATTTAAAATCATTCTTGATAATATAGTCTAGGGACGACTCGTCCATCTAAATGCAATGGGCCATTGGCATCTATTGGAATATCAACTAAATGGTAGTATTAAGAGTTTATTTGCTTTCTTTTGCTTTTCACATGCTCGGCGACGAGTCGCTCCCGCGACTCTTGATAATAATTGATCCAGTGGCGGATCCAGAGGTGTTTCTCGGGGGGGGGGTAATCTGGAGTGACTGGTCGCACAGCACACATTTTTTTCTTAATTTCGATAATTTAAAGGCGCATTCTGTATTTGTTTGCCAGAATATAAATATAAATCAAATTTTTAAGTATTAATTTTTAAAATTTTACATTAAAAATACATTTTTTTTTTTCGAAAAAGTATTTTTTTTCAAATCTCAATTAATTAATGACCCCCTTTACCCCCCCCCCCTTGTATCCGCCCTTGAATTGATCAAACCCTTCGCCAATAAAAAATTCTCTAGGGTGTAAAAAATTGAAAAATATATTGATATATTTAATTTCCGAAAATGACATTAGAATTTAAAATTAACATTTATAACTTACATAGAGAAAGAAATATCCAACAAAATATATGTGGAGACAAAAAATCTGGAGAGACAGGCACGAAATACAACTTCCAATTAAGTAGGTAAGAGAAAGTTGTTTGCTGTGTGACGATCACACCAGATTTTTTTTTACATTCCTCCTTTTTCGAAAGCTCTCCCTTTCAATCAATAAGAAAAATTATCATAATTGAAAATGAACAAAAAAAAATATCCGTTTCCATTAAATTTTATTACAAATTCTTTCCCCAGCAATGCAAATGTCTAATAACTTCATATTTTTTCTCTTTTTTATTTTTAATAAAATAAGATTCAATTTTTTTTTTTATTGAAAAATTTGATATAAAATTTTTATTTCTTGCAGAAAATAATTTTTCTTTCTGGTGTTGATTTTTTTCTTATGACTAAATACATACATATTCAAAGGCCAACTTTGAAAGCTTTTTTTATTACGATTTGAATTTAAATAAAAAGGTTTGATTATTTTTTTTAACAATATTTAGAAGGATAGCAGGGACTTTCAAAGTACCGGAATCAATTTTTAATCGATTAAAAAAAAAAAAATTTATGAAAATTTGTCTTTAAGAGGGCCCAACCGGTTATATCCAAGTCCCGGTATTTTAAAAATATATTTGTGTATGGGACGAGGAGGATATTTAAAAATGAGTTAGGGACTTCCCCATATGTATCATAGCGACTAAGGGGGATGCAGACGGGTTTACCTTCTAATAAATTAATATAGATGTATGTAGGATTGATAATATACGTTTGTAGGAATGAAAAATTATGCGAATTGTACACTTGGCAAATAGACTAAAATTTAGATGGCAATTACGGCATTCTCACCCCTGAAAAATCTCTTGGCTACGCCCTTGAATAAAATTCACTGCACTAAATGTTCACAATCAGAGGTGGTTTATAAATTTTATTTCTCCATAAAAAATAAATTTATGTAGCAATTTTATTTATTAAATGCTACTGATGACAGTGCGATCTGGCGGGCATCTTGGAAACTATCTGTCTCGCCCCTTTTCACTGTCATGCGCATTCACTTTCTTATATTCATTCTCTTGTACACACTCCATCTTTACATTTTGCAACGGTCAAATGCACTCTTATATTTTTTTAAACAAAATAAACCTGATATCGTTCACAAAGTGTTTGTTTTATTATGATTTAAGTATTTACTATTTATTATGCATTTCCTTTACTACATTTATTATATTTTTTATAGATATTTTATAATAATTATTTAATAAATGTTTTTGCTATTTGTATTATTTTGATACTGTTTTATACTGTCTATATACTTGTGAGCTCCTATGGCCTGTGGCTAAGCCAGTTAGCAAAACAATTTAAAACATTTAAACATGAGACGAAATGCCCCAGGAAGTAGTGACGAATTTTTGTGGAACAGTGTATGTATATAACGTTATTATAATCAATAGCGGTCCCAGAGAGGTCCTTGCTTTAGACAAAAAAATTATATAGGCCTAATTTGTGTTCTGTGCTTGTCTCACCAGATTTTTTGTGAAGACATATATTTTGTTTTCGGCAGTACAGTAAGCACCAGAAGTACCTGAGGTTCCTAAATTAAATATAAAATTTCAACTTCCTAGCTCTTTTCGTTCTTGCGATATTTTGTTCTCAGACACACAGACAGACCATGTCTCGAAAACCACTTTTTTGTATTCAGGGGGCCTCAAAACGTGTGTATTAGGGGTATGACTTTTTTACAACCTCGTATCCCTGTATCATAACTTGATGAACTTTTACTAAAGGTTGAATAAAATCTTACTTTCAAGGTGATTTGATAAAAAAACGTCACGCACAAAATGATTTGAAAATTTTACATATCAGATTTTTTGCCAATTTTTTGAAGTCACTGTAAGTAGATACAAAATTGAACACAAGCTTTAGACTCTCTTATATAGGGTCATTAAAGACACAAGGAAGTCAACTATTCTAAATAAGGTCATTGTTGAGGATGAATCTCAGTGGGGGGTTGTCCTTGTTGAGGGAGGAGTCTTAGTAGACTTCTTCCATATCTTTGATTGCACCGGGCGCTCACAGCATTGGTTGTTTCGGGCAATGTTGATTGGAAATTCATCTATTTTCCAATGGGTTTTCAAGCAATTGAGCCCTGCTGATTCAGAGCTGCAGATAGTTCATCAAAATCTTAAACGTGAAACCGTTGGCTGCTGATTTAATGATCAGCCCCTTAGAGAGAAATGAATGGACAAATTTTGCGCAACCTTTTGCGGATTTCAGGCATCATAATAAATTCAAGAAGGGTTAGAATGGCTCAAGAGGTCCAGCGTGCATTGCTGATATTTGAAATTTGTTGAAATTTCACGAAAAAGATTTCATTACTCTCAGCGAAGTGATGGAAGACATGAGTGAGGTGGTAGAGAAACTTCATGTCGTCTCTTCAACCGCCTGTTTCCTTAATTTTAGTTTTAACGTTGCTAAAGGCTCCTTTCTATTTATTATAATTGCTAATCAAATCCTGCACAAAAAAGTAGTGGATGTTTGGTGATTTAGTCAACCAATGGTGCTCATCGCCCATGATAACACGAATTAAAGAGATCCAGCACATGGAGCTGGCAACTAATAAACTTGGGTTTGGGGTACCTTTCTCTCCGAACATTTGCTGCAGCCGATCTTTTATTTAAAATAATTAAAAAAATACTAAAATTTGCTTTTATAAATAGAATTTATATAATTTATCATTAAATCTTTATTAGAAAAATATGATTTAGGCTTACCCCTTCCCAGAGAGTACCTTACCCCCCCATCCCCCCGGATTTTCAAGAGCGTTCTGAAAGTTATAATTGACACCAAATTAAACAAATTAAGCTAATTAAAACTCTACTACCCGTTTTGTACACCTCCCTTATATACCGGCTTATACAAGACTGAGACCAGTCAACCTAAAATTTCAAAGTGGTTTGTGCGTGACCTTTTTTAATAGTTTCATGGAATAAACGTCATTTTAGTCATTAATAGGCAAAAGTTCATTGAGTAGTGATACAGGAAATCTTAAACAAAAAAAAAGTCGAAAAGTCATACCCCTAGTGTGTATATCCATCAAAATCTCGACATCTAATTTTTGATACCAATCCAATACTTTCTCTCTCTATAACATTACGTTATATTAACATATAGAGAGGTAAGAGAAAGTAAAAAGAAAGATTCAATAATTAATTATTTTATTCGAGAGAGTGATTGTTGTGTTTTAAACAAGCAAGAGAGGGGAGGTGATTGTTGTTCCCCCTCCTCCCTCCTCTGCCTCTCCGCCGTCGGCGCCACTCCTCTCTCGCCTGCGTGCCTCCAGGCTTTAGACGAGTTGTGGACGCCGAGCCAGGCATTAGATGCACAAATTAATATTTGCTGTTCCTCAAATTATCCAGGTAATCCATTTTGATTTTAAACATTATATTTAATCAGAATATTAAATGCATTAATTTAAATTATATAAAAGACAATCTCTGTCTGTCTGTCTGTCTGTCTGTCTGTCTGTCTGTCTGTCTGTCTGTCTGTCTGTCTGTCTGTCTGTTTGTAACGCATAGACTCCGAAACTACTGGACCGATTTTCATGGAGTTTTTTTTAATGGGTAGGGAATTTTCCGGGGGTGGTTTTAGGCTATCATTATATCGAATTAGGGGTAGGGAACCCCCCTTTTTGGGGGTTATCAATTACCCCATAGCAAAGCATTGGAAAACAGGATCTAACTCGCTTTACGGAAAATATATTTATCAAATCTTTAAAATGAAAAATAAAAACTCTTCCTCCCCCTAACAATTCGACATTTGAAAAGATTTTTCCGCTCTGCGCCCCCCCCCCACCCCTATAATTATTATTTTTTTTATTTTTCATTCGAATTTAATAAAATTTAAAATGTGGCTTTCTTAGGGTGTAAATAATTGAAAAATGGTATTTTAGACCTCAGAAAGTCCAATCACCCCCCTGCCCCCCTAAAATTTATTTTTCATTCGATTTTAATAAAATTTAAAATGTGGCTTTCTTAGGGTGTAAATAATTGAAAAATGGTATTTTAGACCTCAGAAAGTCCAATCACCCCCCTGACCCCCCTAAAATTTATTTTTCATTCGATTTTAATAAAATTTAAAATGTGGCTTTCTTAGGGTGTAAATAATTGAAAAATGGTATTTTAGACCTCAGAAAGTCCAATCACCCCCCTGCCCCCCCCTAAAATTTATTTTTCATTCGATTTTAATAAAATTTAAAATGTGGCTTTCTTAGGGTGTAAATAATTGAAAAATGGTATTTTAGACCTCAGAAAGTCCAATCACCCCCCTGACCCCCCCTAAAATTTATTTTTCATTCGATTTTAATAAAATTTAAAATGTGGCTTTCTTAGGGTGTAAATAATTGAAAAATGGTATTTTAGACCTCAGAAAGTTAAATCACCCCCCTGCCCCCCTAAAATTTATTTTTCATTCGATTTTAATAAAATTTAAAATGTGGCTTTCTTAGGGTGTAAATAATTGAAAAATGGTATTTTAGACCTCAGAAAGTCCAATCACCCCCCTGCCCCCCCCTAAAATTTATTTTTCATTCGATTTTAATAAAATTTAAAATGTGGCTTTCTTAGGGTGTAAATAATTGAAAAATGGTATTTTAGACTTCAGAAAGTTCAATCACCCCCCTGCCCCCCCCCTAAAATTTATTTTTCATTCGATTTTAATAAAATTTAAAATGTGGCTTTCTTAGGGTGTAAATAATTGAAAAATGGTATTTTAGACCTCAGAAAGTTAAATCACCCCCCTGCCCCCCCCTAAAATTTATTTTTCATTCGATTTTAATAAAATTTAAAATGTGGCTTTCTTAGGGTGTAAATAATTGAAAAATGGTATTTTAGACCTCAGAAAGTTAAATCACCCCCCTGCCCCCCCTAAAATTTATTTTTCATTCGATTTTAATAAAATTTAAAATGTGGCTTTCTTAGGGTGTAAATAATTAAAAAATGGTATTTTAGACCTCAGAAAGTCCAATCACCCCCCTGCCCCCCCCTAAAATTTATTTTTCATTCGATTTTAATAAAATTTAAAATGTGGCTTTCTTAGGGTGTAAATAATTGAAAAATGGTATTTTAGACTTCAGAAAGTTCAATCACCCCCCCTGCCCCCCCCCTAAAATTTATTTTTCATTCGATTTTAATAAAATTTAAAATGACGCTTTCTTAGGGTGTAAATAATTGAAAAATGGTATTTTAGACCTCAGAAAGTCCAATCACCCCCTGACCCCCCCTAAAATTTATTTTTCATTCGATTTTAATAAAATTTAAAATGTGGCTTTCTTAGGGTGTAAATAATTGAAAAATGGTATTTTAGACCTCAGAAAGTGCAATCACCCCCCCCTGGCCCCCCTAAAATTTATTTTTCATTCGATTTTAATAAAATTTAAAATGTGGCTTTCTTAGGGTGTAAATAATTGAAAAATGGTATTTTAGACCTCAGAAAGTTCAATCACCCCCCCCCCCCCCCCCCCTAAAATTTATTTTTCATTCGATTTTAATAAAATTTAAAATGACGCTTTCTTAGGGTGTAAATAATTGAAAAATATATTAATCAAATATTTAAAATAAAAAATAAAAACTCTTCCTCATAATTAATTAAAATACATTTATCTGGACAACTCTTAGTCATATCCCGAGACGCCGCCCGCCAGGGCCTATGGGGTAGGGTTGCCGAAGGCAACCCTACCGCAGCTAGTTAATTTAAAATATAAGGTGAACGGTTAGTAATAATATTATATTACTTTCTCGAATAAATATTAGATATTCACATGATTGAGTTTATAGTATGAAAACTTGAATAAAATATTCTCTTACCTATATATGTATATAAAATTTATATACGTATATATTTTATACAAGTTGAGAAAGCGCGGGCTTCGCCGCGCCATTCCCAACTTGGCCCTGGCGGGCGGCGTCTCGGGACGTGATCAGTAGTTTTCCCCTTAATTTTAAAGCCCATATGGTTTTTGCCCAAATGAAAATACACTGAATCAAGTTTAAAATAATTGAATATTCGCCCTGCCCGGCCTGTGGGTTTTGAAGACCATGAAAAAATTATGGGCGGGTAGCAAGTCTAAATTTCACTTTAATAAACTGATTAGGAGGACGGGCATGCAAATGAAATCGGACGGGCAAGGCCCTATTAAAAAATAAATGGTCGGACTAAGCCGAGCGCACAACTTTGCCCACCCACTATTCAAGAAAAGAATATATTGCCCTCCTCCCTAGAGCCCCCTAATGGTCCGATGGTATACATATTATATATCATTTTACTCAGAAGAAATTCTAGTTTCTGAATATATAAAAAAAATTATAGGTTATGTAAGAAAAAAATATTTTCCCACCCCCCTAGAGCTCCCCCTAATGGTCCGATGTTATACATATTATATATCATTTTACTCGGGAGGAAGTCTTGTTTCTGAATATATAAAAAAAAGTATAGGTTATGTAAGAAAAATATTTGCCCCCCCCCTCTAATGGTCCGATGTGTAGCAAAAGCTTTTCACTTCTTGGCCTCTACCCCTAGTTTATGGGTGCAAAATTTCAAAACAATTGAACAAATAGTTTTTGAGTTTTCGTTGACGAAAAAATTTACCACACACACACACACACACAGACATCATTCCAAAAACTACTTAAATGGATTCAGGGGACCTCAAAACGAATTTTGGCAGCTTCAGAAAAATTTCGATTTTTTTACGATTACATTAACTTTACCTCAACCTATGGTTGGTGGGCAAAGTTAAAAATAAACAATTTTAAAATATTTCTTTTTTCTGACATCTGAAAAAGTTTATTATTTATTATAAATTTAAATATGTAAAAAAAATTAAATATTTTTATATAATTTTGTTTTTTATTTGATGTATTATTTAAAACTTTTTATTAAATAAAAGAAATTTTAGACAATGTATGATTCAGGGGTATCATACATCGTCAAAGTCTTAAATGGGCTAAGTTGCCGAAAAGACTGTGAGAATGTGAAAAAAAAGTGTGAATGTTTAAAAAAAAAAAAATTCCTAGACATTCATTCATTCATTCACTAATTTTTCGTCGGTACGGGAGGGTTTGAAAAATTTCCGGGTCTGAAGAATGGTAAAAATACCCGGCGCTAAGTAAAAAAAAATAAGAATATGAGCCAAATGAAATGTTGTGGTCGTGGAAGGCTCTATGAGGGAATGAATTGAAAATGATTTTTTTGCTATGTTTTGAAGATATCTAAAGAAAAAATTGAAATAATCTATAATTTCGTTCATTTTAGATACTAAGCCATGCCTGAGAATACTGCAATGTGGATCATTCAGAGCAATCAAACAAAAAAAATTTCTTACATTTTAGAAGTGATTTTAAATACCCTAAACAATGTCTGAATTAAATGAAATTGTATTCAATTTTTACAAAATTTAATCTAGAATGTGAAAACCTTTGGATATCCAAGATTACTTTTACCATTAAAAAGATATAGCTAAAATTGTATACAAATATCTCGGAAAAAAATATCTACTTAAAAGTTTGTCTCGTGATTGACGAATAGATAGTATACTAAACCATGTCTGAGAATGCTGTAATGTGGCTCATTTGTTTCCAAATTTAATGTAGAATAATACAAAATTATGAGATTGAAGATATCTCTTACCATTCAAAAAATATAGCCGAAAATTGAAAGAAACTCTTCAAACAAACAAACAAAAAATGAAAATTTCTTCCATTTTTAGAAAAAGTTTAAAGGACTTAAATAGAGGCTTATCAGGTCCAAACTGGGCTCGTTTTAAAGGAAATTTAATGTAGATTATAAAAAGTAAATCATATCTAAGACATTGATAATCGTTTAAAAAAATATGTCCATGAATATGAAAAAAATTAATAAAAAAAAATTTTGTATCAAACGCCAAAAGTTGCACAGCCGCTAAACAATGCCTTAGAATAGTGCAAAGGGTCTCATTCTTTTCCAAATTTAATGTAGAAAAATACAAAAATATGAGATTGAAGATATCTCTTATCATTCAAAAAATATAGCCAAATATGTAAAAAAATAATCGTCTAGAAATGAGTTTTTTGTAATTTAAAAAAAGGGGTATAACTTTTTCATGATTTTGGATTTTTCTAGTCGTCAGCAGATGGTACTGAATCAAATAAAAAAAACCGCAATTGTCTAGCTTGTCTAAAGACACAGATGTTTAAAAAACCATCTCAAAAAATGAAAATTTTCGTGTTATTTTTTTTCACACTTGAAAATTAAATAGAAGGGGTTGATGAAAAAAAATGAAATTTACCTGACTAAAAGTATAGGATGTGAGGAACATTTCGCAAAAAATATTATTGAAATTGGTCAATAAATACTGAAGCAAAAAAAACATTGAAAATGAACTGAAGCCGCGGCAAAATCATCAAAAATGAGGTTCTTTTTGCACGAATTATTTATATGTGTAAACAAACCTCAAAAATAGTTAAAAGAGGTTTGTCATTTTCAAAATTTAATGCAGATTATTGACTAAATCAGATATTTAAGATATCTTTAACCGTTTAGAAGATATGAGTGAAAAAATGAAAAAATATCGTGAAATTTTTGAAAAAACATCGAAAAAAATGAGTTTTGCCCCTCTTAAAAAAAAGTGGTACAACTTTTTTAAGATTTTGGATTTTTCTATTTGGTTTTAGAGGATTCTGAATCGAATGCAAAAAACCCCATATCTCTAGGTGGTCTAGAAGTACCTTAATCAAAAAACGTCTTTTCAGCTTTATTATAATATAGA
>JAKCPI010021720.1:0-22852 GCA_023213315.1 Euborellia annulipes
TTTTTGTCCCGACTTGGAACTTGGTTTTGGTTCCTTGTTCGAGAATTATTCATTTATATTTTGGCAACTTTCTTTGAAATTTTTGAAAAACGAAAACCTTTGATATTATATATTAAAAATCTGGTGTGACTGGTCGCACAGCACACAACTTTCTCTAATCGAAAGTTGTATTCTGTGCTTGTCACACCAGATTATTTTGTGTCGAGATATATTTTTAGTTTCCGCCGATATATTAGAATTCAAGGTGTAAAAATTTATAATAAAGTTTCGGACTAAAACAATTGCACAACTTTGCCCACCCAACTTACCTACCCCAACATCCCAATAGCCTCCCTATGGGGAAATACATGGGTGTTTGTCCTTCAGCTATTTTAATGCTGAAGGATAAACACCATGTATTTCCCCATAGGGAGGCTATTTTAATGTTGGGGTAGACAAGCTATCAAAACGACCCATTATTCAAAGAAATAACGCAACGTTAAAAATGGGAAAATATTTATTGTGGGGTATGTCTTTGTGGCTGGAAGTATTATTGAGGAGTCAAAAAAAATCCAAGACATAGGCAGCCAAAATTATTTCTTTTATTATTGCCGTTCCAGGCTGACGTTTCGGCCACTGGTTTAGGCCATCTTCAGAGCTAAAATATTTTCGTACATTTTATTATATTATAACATGTTATTGTGGCACAAGTATTATTGAGGAGTCAAAAAAAAATTCAAGACATAGGCAGCCACAATAACATGTTATAATATAATAAAATGTACGAAAATATTTTAGCTCTGAAATGGCCTAGACCAGTGGCCGAAACGTCAGCCTGGAACGGCAATAATAAAAGAAATAATTTTGGCTGCCTATGTCTTGGATTTTTTTTGACTCCTCGAAAATATTTATCTTTTGTTACCATGGCAACCATTTCTCCTATCTTTCCTATGATCCTCAAGAGTAAAGTGTGCTTCAAACAATTTTGAGAGCAAAATTAGAATATCCATTTTAAAGAGCACCTAAAAAATAAATGACTTATGAATTTTAATCAAATACGTTAGAGCGAATTTTGAGAAAATCGAAAAAAAAAACTGAAAATGTGCATTAGTAAAATACTAGTAGTTTTTGACCGATTTTGTTAAAAAGCTTATTTTAACCCCCTAGAGGGGGTTATTTTTTAATCTCAAATTTTCCCCCTTTTTCCTTTTTTTTTTTTTTGAATTTTGTTTTTCAAAACTCCACTCTCTAAAAACGAATTAGTAAAAAACTACTAATTTATAGTGTATAGTCACTTTTTTAAGATGTGCAAAGTAGACCACCCGCAAATAGTGGATATCCACTTTTCAATTAGTAAAAATTATTAATATGAAAAATTCACTAATTGAAAAAGTGAATTTTTAAAAAAATAATGACCAAAAAAAAAAAGAAACGTTTAAGATACGTATATGAAATAAGGTGTGATGACACCGGCACCAAAGTTGTGTTTACTGACTCGAGTTCTAGCCGAACCCACTTAAACTTGACTTACTTTTACTACTCTGTTATTTGGTATATAAGTATGTCGCTGATGTTAACAATGCTTTTTACTTGAATGTTACTATATTCCTTCCCAGCAATTTATTTCTAAATAAACTTAATAAAACTAATTATCGTTATATCAAGAAATATATTTACTAAATTTTAAGTAAAAATATTTCTTAATTGACTATTTAAAAAATAATATTTTATTAATTTAAAAAAATTTGGAATCTATTTGTTTTGACTTAACATATATTTCCTGCAATTTTTAACAAAAAATACAAGTTATCTCAATATTATTATTTATTTGTATTATTATTACTTAAATAAAGCCTTATATTGCCAAAAATGTCTTTATTAAGGAACCGATCAAACAGCTGGTCGGCCATGTTGGCTTCTCAGACAGCGGGAATTGAATAAACTACTTTTTGAATTAGTAAAAAATAACTAATCTAAAAGTAACCAATAAATTTACTAAATATATTAGTAGATTCTACTCAAAATGACTAAATTTGCTGTAATTTTCTTACCTACTGTTTGAATAAGTAAAAATTCTACTAATTCGTTTTAAGAGAGCACAGACAGACACACCATGTTGCGAAAAGCACTTTTTTGGATTCAAGGGACGTCAAAACGATCAAAATCTCTACATCAATCTAATTATTTGTGATATCTTGAGATAAATATGATCGATCTCTGTGTAATGCATGCATATTGTGTGTGTGTGCTGCGTCTGTTTTGATATGACCCATTTAAGCCAATCAAGATAAGAGAGAGAGAATATTTGCTGGCTGGCCAGCTGTTGATATAAACAACTTCTCTCTCTCTCTCTCTCTCTCTCTCTCTTCTAGTTGCTGAATTCGATTCTATCAATTGGAAAGGAAGATGAATTTATTTTTACTCATTTCTTGTTTCGTAATATAAACAGAGAACTCGAAAACTGCTCAACGAAATATTAGAGAGAGAGAGGGAATGCTAATTAGTTTGTACTTATAAATGAAGTGACTGTTTCTTTTTAGAATATCTCATATATCTTTGTTTTTTTTTTTTGTTTATTTTTTTTTTCTCTCTCAACTCTCAAGGCTGCAAACGAGGATCGTCATATTTTTACTTTCTCTTACCTGTATATGAGGGTTTGAGAGCAAAAGTGAACCAAGTCCTCTTTTTACTCTTTTTAAAAAAAAAAATCTGGTGTGACTGTTGCACAGCACACAACTTTCTCTACCCTTCGCTAATCGAAAGTTGTGTACTGTGCTTGACACACCGGATTTTTTGTGTCGACATATATTTATTTTTCGACAGTACGGTACATTCGATTTTCAAGATGTAAAATTTATATGTTAAAATATTTATATTTTGTTACATTTCCCCTATCTTTTCTATGGTGTTTAAGAGTAAAGTGGTCTTCATAAGATTTCAATGACAAAATGAGAATATACATTTTATAGAGAATCTAAAAAATAATTGATTTTTGAATTAAAAAAAAAAATCGTTGGAGCGAATTTAGAGAAAATCGAAAAAAAAAACTGAAAAAATGCATCAGTAAAGTACTAGTATTCTTTGTCCGATTTTGTTCAAAAGCTCCGTGTCACGTGCCAGAGGGTGCCTAATTTAAATATAAAATTTCAACTTGCTAGCTCTTTTTGTTCTTGAGATATTTTGTTCACAGACACACACCCACAGACCATGTCGCAAAAACCACTTTTTTGGATTCAGGACCTCAAAACGTGAAGATCCATCAAAATCTCGACATCGAATTTTTGACATGAAACCAATACTTTCTCTCTATATATTAACATATACAGAGGTAAGAGAAAGTAAAATGAATCAAAGTTAAAGCTTTATTTATATTCAGATTTTTCTTTTGCATTAAGGAACTGATGCACTCAGGATTACTATTGAAATTAGGACATGGTTCATTATTACACTGAATAACTACCATCATTTACTATCCAAAAAGGGAAAAAGAAGAAAAATATTTACCTTTGGACTTGGTACATTTGAGTTAAAAAAATTGTCTGTCTGTGAATAGAATATCTCAAAGAAGAAAAAAATAACTATGAGAGTGAAATTTTATATTAAAGTTAGGTACCTCCCTGGCACGTGACACGAAGCTTTTGAACAAAGAGTACTAGTACTTTACTTTTTCAGTTTTTTTCGATTTCCTCATTTTTTAGATGCTCTTTAAAATGTATATTCTCATTTTGTCATTGAAATCTTCTGAAGACCACTTTACTCTTGTATTTCATAGGGAAGATAGGAGAAATGGTTGCCATGGTAACAAAATATAAATATTTTCCCATGTTTATTTACATCTTGAATTCTAATGGGTCGTTTTGATAACTTACCTACCCCAACATTAAAATAGCCTCCTTATAGGGAAATACATGGTGTGTGTCCTTCAGCTATTTTAATGCTGAAGGACACACACCATGTATTTCCCTATAAGGAGGCTATTTTAATGTTGGGGTAGGTAAGTTATCAAAACGACCCATATACAACAGTTGATAAATATCATTTGCAACGAACAGTTCGGCTTTTACAACAACTTATAATGTCTAAATGAAAAATCAACATGTTGTCGTTAAGTGACAAACTTAAAATTATAAATGGATTTGAATCAGAAAAAAACAAGGTGTGAAATATGAAGTGAATTTGGAAACACAAAAAAAGTTAACAGATTTTTTTAAGTGAATTTCGCATATTATTTGCTTTCTTTGTAAATGCTCTCTAATAATTACTTTGTATATCACACTCTAATAAATTATTCTTTATCATGCTCACGACTAAATATTTTGAATATTATTGACCTCTGTAAGCAGTAGCGTAGCCAGGATTTCTGCTTGGGGGGGGCCCAAAAGTTTTATGAAACCCCCCCCCCCCTTCTCCAAGAAATTTAAAGTGGAGAAATTTTTTTTTAGATTAATATAATAATTATAAATAAAAAACAAATACAAAATTCATAAATATTAGAGATTTTTTCAATTATTTATAAGTTTTTTGTTAGATTTTAGAATTTATGAGAGTTAATAAAATAATTATTTAAAAAAAAAAATCATTAGGGAAAACAATAGGTATTTTTTTGTTTTGGAGAAGGCTTTGGGGGGCCCGGCCCCCCCCCCTGAATACGCCACTGTCTGTAAGTGAGACAAACCTCTCCTGTACCTCTATAAGCTAGAAACTCGCATTAGTGAGAAACCTCTATAAACGAAAAATAAATCATGGTCCCTTGAACTCTCTCTTAACAAGGTTTCACTGTATTATAGTGAGGTGATGGCAGCCAGAAAGAAATCAGACAAAAATTAATCAATTTTATTTCGATTGCCGACGTTTTTGACACCCTTCTCAGGACAATCGACAGTTATCTGTATTTTATTAACTGTCG
Source organism: Euborellia annulipes (assembly GCA_023213315.1). Taxonomy (NCBI): domain Eukaryota; kingdom Metazoa; phylum Arthropoda; class Insecta; order Dermaptera; family Anisolabididae; genus Euborellia; species Euborellia annulipes. The sequence continues at coordinate 4,886 of JAKCPI010021720.1, forward strand.
ATTGTCCTGAGGAAGGGCGCCAAACCGAAACGTCGGCAATTGAAATAAAATTGATTAAATTTTTGTCTGATTTCTTTCCTGGCTGACATCATATTTCTAATATATCGGCCGAAACTGAACAGAAAAATCTGGTGTGATAAGCACTGAACACAACTTTCTCTTAACAAAGTTGTGTGCTGTGCAACCAGTCACACCAGATGTTTTATTGCTTCTTAAAATTGATTCCCTCTGTCCTCACTTTCCACTTCCACCTATTAATGATATAGGAGTTTTGATAATTGGTTATTTTTCTGGTTGGCGTAGCAGCATGGAAATTGACTTGTCAATCAAACAACCCACGTGAACAATAAGAATACAATCCCCCCCGAAAAAGGCGACATTTTCCGCACGAACGAACGAACCATTTCCGTGACTCCACCCCTCCTCAATTGCCATCATCATCATCATCATCATCGTCAAGAGGATATACATGTCTCAAGACTTCCTTCCTTCCTCACAGAGAGAGAGGGAATCAAATGTGATAACGCACTCTTTCTTGTCTGCCCTTTTAGGATCATTAAGCTTCGGGTTTCTTTTAAGTTGCAGAAAAAAAACAAACAAACAAACAAACACTCTGACCATGACCTCCTCCGTTAAAAGATCTTTAACCTCCTCTCTCTCTCTCTTGATTAGGTAATTTCATTTTAAGATTATTTTAGTTTAAGGGGGGTTCAGGAGCGACGTCTAAACGTACTTAAAAAAAAAACTAGACTATTATAATGAATTTTTCAATGCGGTTTTTTTTTAATGAATTAAATTCATGAGATTATTGGGACATCGAGCTATAATTTTTTTAATGACTTATAAAAAAATTATCGTAATTAATTTTTTTGTTATCAAGCAAATACAAAAAAACAATCTGTCCCAATAATCTTTAATTTTTTTTTAAATTTAAAAATGAATTTATTGTTATTATTAATCACATATTAATTAAGAAATTTTTAAAATAAGCTTAGATGATTTATTTAAAAATCAAATGTCAAATTAGTTCAGTATTCTTGCAATAGATGGCAGGCTTGTCTAACAGCCGATCCCCTTTTGGCCTATATTTATATATAATCGTATGGAGGAAGGCCGTCTAATTTACAGGAAGATGAAGAAAATAGACTTTAATCGGCCCAAAATTATTTATTACCAATGTCGACGTTTCGGGGACTATACGTCACCCATCCTCAGGACAAAGGTCGTAAAAATATTTCGTGCCTCCAGCACTCGTATAACAATTACAACAATTATCTTGTTGTTTAAAATGATGGCTTGAGCTCACCATATAGCCAAATTGTATGCAATGACTCGGAGTGGCTCGTGGTTAAAACTTGCATACAATTTGGCTATATGGTGAGCTCAAGCCATCATTTTAAACAACAAGATAATTGTTGTAATTGTTATACGAGTGCTGGAGGCACGAAATATTTTTTACGACCTTTGTCCTGAGGATGGGTGACGTATAGTCCCCGAAACGTCGACATTGGTAATAAATAATTTTGGGCCGATTAAAGTCTATTTTCTTCATCTTCCTGTATATTTATATATTTTTATGCTTTTATAAAAGATACATAATATATAATAACATTTATTGTTAAAAGATCAATGGAAATCAACCAAATGCATTAAATATTAGCTACCATTCTGACATCTCTTGGCAAATTTTTGAATTACTTGATTTTTGGGCATACTTTTTATGACAATCTTATCGGGAAAAAACATGCGTAACCCCTTCGCACCTATTCAGCCTTAAGCAAATGAATGATGATTCCATGCCATTTAATAAACTCCTATTGGATTTTTATGTTCCAATTCAAAAATATTAAAATTTTTGCCATGTGGTATGACTGGTCGCACAGCATCTTCGGCAATTGAAAGTTGTGTACTGTGCTGGTCACTCCAGATTTTCTGTGTCGTCATATATTTAGTTTCCCGGAGAATATAAGAGTTCAAGATACTATAAAATTTATAGAAACTCATGTTCTATAGTTCACTTCATTTAATGTGTGAACGAATTCCCTTTTAATACCTTGAACAATTGAAGTTTTTTTTTTTGATTGGGAGCCAACCATTCCCCGGAAGTAATAAATTTTAAATAAATAAATAAATACCTTTTTAGTATGCAAATACAAAAATAATAAAAATGAAAAACGTTTCTATTTATAAACTAAATTAACTCGATCTTGATCTATAAAAGTAAACAACTTAATCAGTGGCCTTGATAGCTAATTACTATTGTCAATGGGAAATTAAAAGCTCATTTCATACAAGTGGGAAACGTAAAAATAAATAAATCATAAACTTCGACACGTTAATAATTATGCAAGAAATTAAATGTAAAAAGTTTTAGATTTATTAAATACGAGTTGAATTAAAAAAAAAAAAATATTCGGTCCATTTGGCATGTCGACGTTTCGGTGACTAAACATTACCCTTTTTCAGGAGACTCCAAACACAAACAGAAAGATATTTCAAACCTCTTATAATTTATATTTAATTTAATTAATGAAAAAAAAAATTATTTTTAAGATTCTGACGATAGACGATGTTTTGTGTCGAAACCTCAATATGGAAAAAAAAATTTTATTCAACTATTGTTCATTAATAAATTCATTTAAACGCTAAGAATAGAATGTTTTTTGTTAGACCATAAGACGAAAGGAGGTGGGATTTTTTTATCTATACACCCCTATTCTCAAATTTTATTTCAAAAAATTTAAAATAAAATCAATTTTTTTATATTCCAGAGCCGAAAAATCAACCATGAAAAATTATTTACTAAAAAAAAGTTAATTAGTTCTAGAGATTGTGAAAGTAGACGTTCTCCCGAGTAAAATGATATATCACACTTAATATCCTAATTGTTTGCAATTTGGTTAAATACAATTATTCAAAGTTGCACTTGGAGCATCGCTAATTGCCAAATTTGAATTTGAATTAAATAATAAAGACGAGATTTAAATAAAAATTCTTTGACATAAATCAGACAATTAATTCAACAATCAATTTATTATTAATTATTATAAATAATGCAATTAATTTTATTTTATGAATAATCATAACAATCACTTAATTGTTACAAAGCCATTTCATTGTTTTTCTTTTCCCTCTTTTAAATATTTCTTATCCCTTCTAATAAATCAAATTCTTATCTATTTCTTTCGGTAAATGGTTGAGAGACGAATGTCTTTTTTTTTTTTATTTCTTATCTCAAATGGGTTAAGAGTTAACTCCTGAAAAAAAAAAGATTTATTAAAGTGAGAGAATAAACATTTGTCTAAATTTAAAAAAAGAAAGCTATTTAAATAAATAATTTGGTTAATCCTTTAGAAATAATAATACTAGTCAAAGAATAAACTTATTTGGATTGTTGCGTCATTAATATATTCCTAAATACCTATAAATCATTGAATTATCTATTTTATATAGACTTCAAATTTAATTTTCACTATATATATATTTATATATATTCTACATCACTTGGATTGAAATTCAACTCCATTTTTAACCTAAAAATTTAGCAAAACAAAAGAGTGAATGAAAGGGTCAAAAGTTTTATATAAAAAAAACGCATCCTAGACAATTTTTTTTTGCCTTTTTTTTATATCTAATCGGATAAATGGCGACGGTGGCGAAGGAGGTTTGTGACCCGTCGTTGGCATTCACATTTATTTGCTGAATTTTATTATTATAATCTTTCTAGATTAGTTAACATTTATCAAAGTCAAGTGAATTTTTCTCTTAAATTGTAATGTCAACTAAAAAATTAATCTTTTTTTTATAATAAAGAAAAATGACTAAGAAAAGGAGGAGATAATAAAAAAAAAAAAGAAAATGGTGAAAAAAATATTTCTTTCTTTTACCATTTAAGGGACAACGGCGAGATGACTCTCATCTCTACTAAAATGGCCTGACAAGAGAGAAAGAGAGTTTATTTTATTTAAAGGCCCAAATGAATTTATAGTCTCTTGTTTTGGAAAAATTTTCTAAATAAGAACGAACGAAAATGTTTTTATTTCTTCTCCTTTACTCAGATGACTAATACAAAAATAATGGGCTTAAAAGGAATTTTCTTGTTGGATTTCATAAGGAAATTTTTTTTTTAGTTTTTAGATACAAAATGATATATTTACCTATATCTATGGAATAAGAACCATCCTCATGTCTATATTCAGAATGAAAATTCAAAAATCTTAAAAAATACAAGGGAGCTAGTTTATTTATTTTTCATTGTTTGAAAAATATCAAATTTCTTCTCTCATTATTATTTTATTAATTATTACTTTATTATTGATTATTTGTTTATTATAAAAAAACTTTTAAAGAAATTATTTTATTTGTTATGATGATAGAAAATTAAGATTGACAGCAATTAAACTCTGAGAACTATCACTCTCACACAAAAGGAACGATCTTGAGTAAATTATATTCTTTTTTTTATTTAATTTGTGTTAACATAGCTACATTAATTTTTGAGGTTAGGAATAGAGATGAATTTCATTTAAATAGACAATATTTTTGTAAACAAATGTTAATAATTTCATTATTATTAAATAAAAATAATAAAATAAATTATTGTGCATACAAAAAAAAAAAATTATTGACTCTTTTAAAGAGATGTAGAAATATTAATGGCGAGCGAAACAATGCAGGTGAGAATGTCTATTTTGAATTCCTCTCTAATGTAGAGTTTGTTTGTTGATGTCTACAAAGTAGGCAATCCAAATGACCAATTTTTTAAAATCAAACTTCAAGGCCCAAAATTTATATATTTACAAGGTTGATAAGTTTATTTTTTTTAATACGATTTCTATACATAGGCCTAAATAGAAGAAATTAATTTGTTTTCATTTGATATGAAAAAAAATAATAATATTCGTATAAAAAACAACAAAATCAAATTCCATAAATGTTCATTTAAATGAAAGTTGGACAAATGATAAAAAGTCCATATTTGAACTTGTTGACTGAGAAAAACCTTGGCAAGGAAATAAATATATTTCTCTTACGGAGCGAATAGAATAGAAAATTTAATTATTTTTTTAACGCTACTACAGTGGCGTACCGAGGGGGGGGGGCGAGGGGGGCGGTCCGCCCCAGGCCCCGTCCGGGATAGGCCCCCATATATTTATAAAAAAAAAATTTAATGAAAATTTTCCTTTGAAAGGCCCCGGGGCCTTCAGGGCTCAAGTAAAAATGGGAAAATTTAGATAAAAAAAAAGAAAATTTAATAAAAATTTCTCTTTGAGGGGCCCCGGGCCCTTGGGGCTCAAGTAAAAACAAAATTTAATGAAAATTTCCCTTTGAAAGGCCCCGGGGCCCTCAGGGCTCAAGTAAAAACAAAATTTAATGAAAATTTCTCTTTGAGAGGCCCCGGGGCCTTCAGGGTTCAAGTAAAAATGGGAAAATTTAGATAAAAAAAAAAGAAAATTTAATAAAAATTTCTCTTTGAGAGGCCCCGGGGCCTTCAGGGCTCAAGTAAAAATGGGAAAATTTAGATAAAAAAAAAGAAAATTTAATAAAAATTTCTCTTTGAGGGGCCCCGGGGCCCTTGGGGCTCAAGTAAAAACAAAATTTAATGAAAATTTCCCTTTGAAAGGCCCCGGGGCCCTTGGGGTTCAGGGATATACGGTATTTTAAAAATATTTTTGTGTATGGAGGAGAGGGATATTTAAAGATGACCACACCCCTCCAAGAAAAAAAATTCAATATAAGGCCCCCTCTTCTAGTTCCGCCCCAGGCCCCCAACTTCCTCGGTACGCCTCTGCGCTACTATTATATTATCAAATACTTTTTTAAAATTAATTACATTTAAAAAGTTCTTGTACTTTACACAGAGGAAGAGATCTCTCTTACAATTAAATAATAAAAAGTTGAAAGAATTTCCCATGTCTTTGACGTAGCCTATCTTCTTATTACCTTGTACCAAATGATTATTTTTCTTTTTTCGTTTTTGATAATATAGCCTACCTATTTCTTTCGACTGATTTTTATCTTTGGTTAGAGACATCTGTTTTAATTATGGAATTTAATAAAATTTTATGGCGATATCATTTTAGGTGTGATTTCAGTTCAGATGGCGTTGGTCTTGTAATTCAACGGCCATCTTGGTTGTGATTTCAGTTCAGATGGCGTTGGTCTTGTAATTCAACGGCCATCTTGGTTGTGATTTCAGTTCAGATGGCGTTGGTCTTGTAATTCAACGGCCATCTTAGTTGTAATTTCAGTTCAGATGACGTTGGTCTTGTAATTCAACGGCCATCTTGGTTATTGCCAGAATATAAATACAAATACAATTTTTAAGTATTAATTTTTAAAATTTTACATTAAAAATAAATCTTTTTGCGAAAAAAATGTATTTTTTCAAATCTCGGGAGGGGTAATTACCCCCTTTACCCCCTCCCCCCGTATCCGTCCTTGATTGTAATTTCAGTTCAGATGGTGTTCTAATTGGACGGCCATCTTGGTTGTGATTTCAGTTCAGATGGCGTTGGTCTTGTAATTCAACGGCCATCTTGGTTATAATTTCAGTTCAGATGGCGTTGGTCTTGTAATTCAACGGCCATCTTAGTTGTAATTTCAGTTCAGATGGCGTTGGTCTTGTAATTCAACGGCCATCTTGGTTATTGCCAGAATATAAATACAAATACAATTTTTAAGTATTAATTTTTAAAATTTTACATTAAAAATAAATCTTTTTGCGAAAAAAATGTATTTTTTCAAATCTCGGAGGGGTAATTACCCCTTTACCCCCCCCCCCGTATCCGTCCTTGATTGTAATTTCAGTTCAGATGGTGTTCTAATTGGATGGCCATCTTGATTGTGATTTCAGTTCAAAATGTGGATGTCAGCAGAATGAGTGGCCCATACATTGTAGCTTATACAAGTTTAGCCAAAACCAAGTATCCTAATAAATAAAAACTATAACGGCCAGTGTTATTTAAAGCACAATGGCTGAATAATAAGAGATTGAAATTTTGTTGCTCTAAAGGTGGTATTAAATAATTCAATTGTTCCTTGATTTGTATACAGGTTGAAAGAAAGAAAGACCTTCTGTCTGTAAGTGGTTTATATAATCTCACATTTTCAGGTCAAATACAAACGATCCTGATCCCATACGTGCATTTAAAAAGGAAAATGTGATTTTACTTCCTTAAAAAAAAAAAAAAAAAAAAAAAATGAGAGTTTAGTCACAAACCACACAAACACCCACGGAAATGTGTGTGTTGATTTTTTCTTAGAAATATCTCCTCACATTTGTTGCTAATTTCTGTTAGGATGATGGAATTGAATTTATTTGAAGACAGGGGCGTCGAGTGGGCGCACCTGATTTGCCTGTGCGTTGGCTCGCCTACTTGTTTGTCCTGACTGGCAAAGAAAAAGAAAGAACAGCAAGTGGATCAGCGAGAGGCCTTAAAGTATTATCATAAATAAATAAAGTTTATTAAAATTACATTCATCACTGCGATGTGAGTTATCGGGCTAGGGCCTAAAATCAGACTTGGCTTGACGAGGAAGCACACAACATGGAACCATTTATCGGATAAGGATGAAATTTTTAGTTCTAGAAGAAGTGGAGTGAATCATGTAGACACAGAAAATCTGGTGTGACAAGCACGGTACACAACTTTCTCGTACCGAAGGGTTGTGTGCTGTGCGCCAGTCACACCAAATGTCTTTTTATTTGTGCTTGTTTCAGCACATGAGAAATTATTTTATTTATTTTATTTTTTTAATCAAAAAAATCTAATTGTCAGCCATCGATTGTTAATTAAAGAAAAAAAACACACATGAATATATCAACTATATTTCTTCTATTAATAACAATACATGCCAATTAAAAAAAAAAAACTAACTTAGATCTACTTTTTTTTTAATTCTATATTTTTCATTATCGATAACGTTAAATTTTTCTTCCTATTAAATAATTAAAATGTCATATTTTAATAAGTCAAATTCACATTTTTTTTTTTTTTTAATATAAAAATTTAAAAAAAAAAAAACAAATTAATATTTGTTAGATTTGTTCGTTTGACTTATGGTAAAAAGTGCATTCATACCCAGAAGCCTAGAACAAAAAGTGCAAATTTTGCATATTTTGATATTTGTTTGATTGAAGCCATGAACTTGAAAAATGAGTTCTTAATAGGGTCCGACCGAAACAAGATTTTCAGCCGAAACCGAAACCGAAACCGAACATTCGGCCTCAACCTTAGTTTCGGCCGAAACCGTAACCGAAACCGAAACTTGTATTTCCTATAAAATTGTTTTTTTCATTTTACCTTTTTTTTTTTTTGAATTTTTTTTTCCTCCCGTGAAAATCATTTTACCTTTTTTAGGGAGACTAAATTTTTTCTCCCTCAAGTGCAAATTATTTGACCTTTAAATTTTTTTTTTTTGCATGCGAGTCTCATCCCATTTTTTCAGACTCTGGTTTCGGCCGGCCGAAAGGTTCGGCCACTTTTTGGCCGAAACCGAAACTACGGCCGAAACCATGATTTTTGGCCGAAACTGGCTGAAACCGTAACCGAAACCGAATATTCGGTCGGTTCCTAGTTCTTAATAACCTAACCTTCAGTTGTCATTTTTGTCTTGGATATTTTTATAAAGCTGATCTTTGAATAATAAATAAAAATAATAATAATAAAGAAAATTAATTAAAGAAAAAAATGAAAATAAAGCTTAAAACTTATTTATCTTTTTTATTGTTGATATTTTTTTACTCGAAGGCAATTGATAGAAAATGGCGACAAAATGTGGCCATCTTCTAAAACATTGGCGCTGAGATCGCCCTGAACGATTGGGTCAATTTATGCAGCAGATCCGTGCAAAGCCAAACTCGATCTTAAGGTGCGCGTCTCAGGGTGCTAATTTTGGGAGATTGCGGCCACAATTTTGAAGATATCGACCTCAAATTTTTTTTTAATTAAAGCTATTTAAAATATCTACAATTTATATAAGCCCTTTTTTTAATTATCGAAAAAATAAATTTTTTTTTTAGATTAATCGCTTTAAATAAAAGATATTTTAAAAAAATTCGCTCTATATCTTATAGATAATTAAATTCGTAATCATTGTGTTAAAAAATAATTAAATTTTTACCTTTAATTAATTAGCTGGAATCTTTCAAATGAAATGGAATAAATCCCTTGTATTCCTATAAGAAAAACTAACGCCATCTCTTGCCGCCTGGAGTAACTCGCTACTGAATCGTGTTCTACAGTTTTTCGAGACGCGCACCTTAATGCCATCTCATAGCAAACAGCTTAGGCTCCTCTCCCTTAAGAAATTTATTTTCAAATTTCCTAATGATAAAGTGAGAAAAAAAGAAAAATCTTTCCAAGTTTTCATAAAAAGAGAAAGAAAGAAAAAAAAATGCATTATTAATTATCATTTTATAATCCTTGGTCATGGTCATCTTCAGTGTCTCTCTGTGTGTGTGTGTAGTTGTTTTAATGAAAGAGAGTGAGAGAGGTCAAGGACATTTCAATCATCATTATCATCATCATCATTGCCTGGTTTATTTTACCAAATTCATTTCTTAAAATAAATCTTATCACTACACGTCTGTCTCCTTTAGGTCCTATACACTGTAAAAAAAAATATATATAAAAGTTTATGAACAAATTACCAACTTTTAAACTTATCTTTTTCTTTGTGTGCCGCCAAATTTTGAAATCGTTAAAAGTGTACCGCGACAAGTTGAGAATCACTGGTCTAAACGTTCTCAAATAACTCGACTACCTCAAGGAATTTTTATTAATATTATTTTAAGGAAACTTGAAATTATTCTTTTAAAATTTATTTCACAAATCTAAATTTATTAAATTCTGGTTTGAAATTCGCGCTCTTAACTATCTAAATATTTATGAAGTATAATAATAATATTTAGTGGCTGGAAATATATGTGAATAGGATATGGAAATGCAGGCAGCCAAAATGAAAAACACTCTCGATACTCTGTGAACGTTCAGACGTTTCGGGTAAAATTTATTCACCCATCCTCAGTGAACACTAAAAATAGAATACATATATAGCGTATTGATTTCAAAATAAAGATGACAATTTTAGTTTATACCAAGACTTACGTTCTAATGAGAGAGAGTTAAGTCTGTATAATGATACATAGATGACATTATTTATTCTATGTATTCTATTTAGATAATATGATGATATATATACAGGTTTTAAAATTTCTTATAATATTTAAAAACGTTGTTTTTATAGTTGAAGATACAATCAAATAATGAGGGAAGTCAAATAATTTCCTCTTAATATATAAATTTATATTTGTATTAGTTTCTATTTTTATGAAGATTATCTTTTAATAACAAATTGGAATATTTAATTTTAACTAAGTCAAGTGAATAAAATTTAACATTTAAAAATGAATTTTATAAAAACTCTATTGATAATTTTAATTTTTGTGGGGCCGAAAGCATTGTGCACACTTATTTGCTTGGATAAGTTCAAGAGTAAGAAAAATTAAATTTATTATAACGAGAAAATTTTTTATGTGAAAACAACATTTCGGTTTTTAAATGTATTATGGTCATGTTCTCACCCCGCCAAGACTATCTATGACATTAACATTGCCTTAAAACCTATTAATAGACTACTGTTTCTATATGACAATAAAGACAAAAATAAGAAAGAAGATAGGGCCAATGTGGTGTATGCAATTGAATGCAGAGATTGTCCCCAATCTAAGAGTTGGTATATTGGACAGACTGGACGAAAACTCAAACAACGCATATATGAACATGGGCTTAGTGTCCGTAACAAAAAAACTAGCACAGCGTTAAGTCAGCATGCTATAACACTGGGGCACACATTTGATTTGGAAAAAGCTGTAATACTCATGACAGAATCTAATCTTGACAAAAGGCTAATAGCCGAAAAATGCTGTATTAAGTACTTTGGAGATAGGGCTATTAATAACCAAACAGACTGTCAGTATCTGAGTATAATTTATGATGGACTCTTGGCGGGGTGAGAACATGACCATAATACATTTAAAAACCGAAATGTTGTTTTCACATAAAAAATTTTCTCGTTATAATAAATTTAATTTTTCTTACTCTTGAACTTATCCAAGCAAATAAGTGTGCACAATGCTTTCGGCCCCACAAAAATTAAAATTATCAATAGAGTTTTTATAAAATTCATTTTTAAATGTTAAATTTTATTCACTTGACTTAGTTAAAATTAAATATTCCAATTTGTTATTAAAAGATAATCTTCATAAAAATAGAAACTAATACAAATATAAATTTATATATTAAGAGGAAATTATTTGACTTCCCTCATTATTTGATTGTATCTTCAACTATAAAAACAACGCTTTTAAATATTATAAGAAATTTTAAAACCTGTATATATATCATCATATTATCTAAATAGAATACATAGAATAAATAATGTCATCTATGTATCATTATACAGACTTAACTCTCTCTCATTAGAACGTAAGTCTTGGTATAAACTAAAATTGTCATCTTTATTTTGAAATCAATACGCTATATATGTATTCTATTTTTAGTGTTCACTGAGGATGGGTGAATAAATTTTACCCGAAACGTCTGAACGTTCACAGAGTATCGAGAGTGTTTTTCATTTTGGCTGCCTGCATTTCCATATCCTATTCATTTATGAAGTATATTAAAATCATACTAATTAAATAATTATTATAAAGTAATTCAACTAAATAGCTATAAAAATTAAAATTAAAATTAACAATTTTTAACAAAATAATTAATTTTAAAATATACAAGAAATTTGTTAGGTTGGCAACAAATTGAACTTTCTCATATATATTCATAAACAGTTTATGAAACAGAGTTCATATACTTGTATGGGAAGTTTTTGGAAGTTTTTTTTAACAGTGTAGGTATATAAATTGAAAAAAAAAAAAAAATTCTGCATTATCGGATTGCCTGGGATCCGAACCCTCGACCCTTGGTATACAAGGCAGGCGCGCTACCAACTAGAATGGTGTAACAAAATATAAATCTCTATTTACATAATTCGCTAATGTCCCTCTGTCACGCTCTATTTGACGAATTTGCCGTTGGACGAGGGATGCGAAGTGGCTGTAGACTTTAAATTGGGTATAGGGGACTTTGCAGTCAAAGAATTAAATAAAAAAAAACTTTTATTTAATTAATTAACCGTCGACGTTTCGGTCGCAAGTCTACGACCTTCCTCAGGACGATTAATAGTTAGAATACAAGGTTAACAGTATTATATTCAATTATCATTGTAAATTATACAATATTTATTTGGGCTATATGTATTAAGAGTGAGTGACTTGCTCGCTTAGGGCTTCTTACAATCAATGGACAATGGAATTGCAGTTGGAACGAAATTTTATTTGTTTAAAGAGGACCTTCTAGGCAGGGGCGTATTTAGGGGGCCGAGGGGGCCCGGGCCCCCCCCGAAATTTCCCAAACACATATACATATATAGGGATATACAGACATCAGCACAACAAATTTTCCGCAGGATGAACAACTTTGGTTCCGCAATAGAAAAAATGTTCCTCAAAAATTTCGTGTGAAAAAGTATAGTTTCTTAAAAAAAATTTTCCTCAGAAAATTTTTGAATTTGCCCCCCGAAAAAATTTCTATATACGCCCCTGCTTCTAGGGATTACAGGAAAATTATATAAACCTATAAAATCTTGAAATTTTAATAACTTTTTGGGTTATTGATTCCTAAAGTTACGATTTCTCTCATAGGAAATGTATAGAGAAATATTTATGTATTATTTGCATTCAGGGGCGTATATAGAAATTTTTTTCGGGGGGGGGCGGGGGCCTGATCTCAAAAGTTTTTCTGCGAAAAATTTCTTTTTCGCGGAACCAAAATTTTTTCCCCGTCCGAAAAAATATTTTAGCTTTTTTTTAGAGACGCAAAATTTTTGCCGCCCGCGGAACCAAAAATTTTTTCCGTTTGCCGCTCATTTAAAAAATTTTCCCAAAAAATTTGAAAGCCCGCGGAACATTTCCTTTTTTAGGGCCTACATTGTCGCGCTACGGGGCCGCGCAAACATTTTGGGGGGGGGGGGGGCGAGACCCATTATTGGTTCTATATTCCTATATATGTATATGCATTTAAGGAATTTCGGGGGGGGGCCCGGGCCCCCTAGGCCCCCCTTATATACGCCCCTGTTTGCATTTGTGTATTCCATGAATGTAAATAAATCCTCAAGCAGGCACTGGATTAGAATAGTAATGATAATTTTTTTTTCATAATTAAGAAAAGGTTTTATATGCATGTTTTTGTTATAATGTTTTTTGTATTTATATTGTTATGGGGGAAAGCCAAAACAAGAAAAAAAAAAAAAAAAAAGAAAAGGCGAGGGTCCGCCGCAGGTGGGCCCGACCAGCTGAAGGGGAGTCCAGGAGGGAGAAGTCCCCCGGCTAGTGTTTATAAATCTTACATCTTAAATTTTAATATATCGGCGGAAACTAAATTATATGTCGATATAAAATATCTGGCGTGACAAGCACAGAACACAACTTTTGATTACGGATTAGTGTAACTTGGCACACTAGAATTTGATTGATATTTGCATTCTTTCAATAAAATATTCAAATGAAATATGAGAGTTGTTTTATTTTTTTTTTTTAACATCTAAATGCAAACAGAGAGAGACTTTCTCTAACACTTTTTTTTTTTTTTTCTATCTCATCACACGGCGCGAAATAACAAACAAACAAACAAATAATATTCAAATGTTGGAATTTCTATTGTGGCATGCACACATACACACAACAAAAAAAAAACCGCTAGAATAATAAGAAAATTACATTGTGTGTGTGATGGTATCGATGCCAAATTGCGTTACGCCTCTCTTAATTAACCCTTTGGATGAAATTTCTTTTTTTTTTTCACCTTTATGGTCATGAGATTATAATGGAATTTTTGTTTTGTATAAAATAACAATGTCCTTATTAATAAAAACCTGGCGGGAGTGATCGCACAGCACACGACTTTCTCTTAAGGGGGTTCAGGAGCGACGTCTAAACGTACTTTAAAATAAAAAATAAAATAAAAAAAAAGATTTTAAAAAAAATGCTTTTATGTAAATTGAACTAAAAAGAGAAAAAAGAAATAATTTAATTGTTTTTGTTAAAATTTTTTAATATTTGACTTAAAATAAAAGCGTGGGGCGCTTCGAAGTGATTCCGAGGCTCGCGGCCCACGCTTTTATTTTAAGTCATAAATATTAAAAAATTTTAACAAGAACAATTAAATTATTTCTTTCTTATTTATCTCTTTTTAGTTCAATTTACATAAAAGCATTTTTTTTTAAATCTTTTTTTTTATTTTATTTTTATTTTAAGCTTTTTAGTCTTTTAGTCTTATCAAAAATCATCAATATGATAAAGTACCACATTAGTTTAGCCTGTATTGATTTGGTTCAATTGAAAAATTATTCATTATCATAAAAAAATGACTCGTAAATATCAAAATTCAAAACTATAGTTAATAGGGCCTTATTTGCGAAGGGTTTCAAATAAAGTACCACATTAGTTTGGTCTATTTTGATCAAAACCACCATATAGTGGCGTCATCAAAAATGACTCTTAAGTATTACATTTCACACCTCTAGCCCATCGGGAAGTCTTTTGAAATTACATTAATTCACGAAGGGTTTCAAATAAAGTACCACATTAGTTTGGTCTATTTTGATCAAAACCATCACTATAGTGGCGTCATCAAAAATGACTCTTAAATATCAAATTTCACACCTCTAGCTCATCGGGAAGTGTCCTTAACAAAGCCATAAAGTTGGTGACCTTGAAAGAGTAAGTTAAATAAAAGCATTTAATAAAAACTAGACTATTATAAAGAATTTTTCAATGCGGTTTTTTTTTAAATGAATTAAATTCACAAGAGATTATTGGGACATCGAGCTATAATTTTTTTTAATGACTTATTAAAAAATTATCGTAATTAACTTTTTTGTTATCAAGCAAATACAAAAAAAACAATCTGTCCCAATAATCTTTATTTTTTTTTTTAATTTTAAAAATGAATTTATTGTTATTATTAATCACATATTAAATTTTTAAAATAAGCTTAGATGATTTATTTAAAAATCAACTGTCAAATTAGTTCAGCATTCTTGCAATAGATGGCAGGCTAGTCTAACAGACGATATAGTATTAGCCTATATCTAGCCTATATTTATATATTTTTATGCTTTTATAAAAGATACATAATATATAATAACGTTTATAAAGTATTTATTGTTAAAAGATCAATGAAAATCAACCAAATGCATTAAATATTATTAGCTACCATTCTGACATCTCTTGGCAAATTTTTGAATAACTTGATATTTTGGGCATACTTTTTATGACACACAATCGGGAAAATCATTCGGTCCCGTTCTCCCTTAACATCGATTGTGTTCTGTGCTTGTCATACCATATTTTTTGTAAAAAACGGTGAAGTTTTAAAAAATATTTAAGAAGGCAGCAACTATAGAGTTAAGTTATATAATAGGAAACTGCAATTCATTGAGCAAGAT
The DNA here is from genome assembly GCA_023213315.1 of Euborellia annulipes. NCBI lineage: Eukaryota > Metazoa > Arthropoda > Insecta > Dermaptera > Anisolabididae > Euborellia > Euborellia annulipes. Next base: position 20,453 of record JAKCPI010021720.1, read on the forward strand.
GAATGTCAGAGCCATGAACAAAGTGCATGCATTCATTTAATTATACGATGAACTAATCAATTTTTATGCTAATTCCCGACACATTTTCTATATTTATGATTTTGGAGTCAGAGAGTAATTTTAATCATGGATTAGACAAGTTAACAAATGATCTAGGACGTTTTTTTTTACTTTCTCTTACCTATATGTATATGATAAGTAGGGCTCGGATTTATAGGCCCCAAAAATCTTTAAAATAGGCGGCAACTAAGCACTGAAACTTATTAAAATAGGTACTTAAAAGGCATTATTTAAGAAATAATATAAAAAAAATTTAAAAAATTGATGTTTCTTATTTTTTGGTAATCTGGTGTGACTGGTCGTACAGCACACAATTTTTTCTTAATTTCGATAATTTAAAGGCGCATTCTGTACTTGTTTGCCAGAATATAAATACAAATCAAATTTTTAAGTCACTAATTTTACATTAAAAATAATTTTTTTTTTCGAAAAAAAGTTTTTTTTTTTTTTTCAAATCTCGGGGGGGGAGTAATTACCCCCTTTACCCCCCTCCCCTTAAGTATATTTCCTTGATAATTCAAAAAAATTTTAAATTTAGGCTATCTATAGCACGTAAAAATTGAAATTGGCTATTTGAACTTAAAATAGGCACTAAAAAAGGCATTTATAGATGAAATAGGCACTAAAACCCAAAATAGGCATTATAGGCACTAACAAATGCCTCTTATTTTATTCAGAATTTCATGAAACGTATACATATCATATTGGCCTACATTTTAAGCCATAAATTAAAAAAAGGCAAATAGGACGAAATCCGAGCCCTAATGATAATCTATATATATAATAGCGGTGTGTCCGTCTGTTCGTCTGTCACGCTCTGTTTGACCAACTTCCCGTTGGAATTTTGAAACTAGATTTTGCAGTCTTATAGAGGACGTTATAGAGAGTCCCGGAAAAATACTCGTGTCCCGAAATTCTCATAACTTTTTGAGTTATTATTTCCTAAAGTTACGATTTCTCCCATAGGAAATGTATAGAGAAATATTTAAGTATTCTTTGAAGTTGTGTATTCTAGAAGGTAAACAAATCTTCAAGCAGGCAGTGGACTGGAATACGTAATAGTACAGCTAGAAAAGTAAAACTTCAAGGATTTTTTTTAAAACATTTACACTTTTTTCTCATTCACACTCACATTCACACAGTCTTTTCGGCAACTCAGGCCATATAAGACTTTGACGATAACCGTTATTTCATGAAAATATCTATTGGGGATTCAGGCATTTCTATTTAAGCCATCTGGTATCCAAAATACAAACTACAACTAAGAATTAACTTTGACTGTTTCTACCAAATAATTAAAATTTTCTTTTATAATACAAATATCTTTGTAATGATCAATTTTTTTTTTTTATTATTAAAAAAGTGATGTGAGTAGCCGCACAGAATTTGATAAAGTAATAGAATGGAAGGATAAATGTGATTATAATGTTGACTTTGATTTGTTTCAGGGTGATTGTTGGCGCTCCAACTGCTGATATCCGTCGTGGATCGTCTATCCGTCCAGGAGCCGTATATCGATGTCCCGCAGATCGCGATTTCGAATGCCAAGAGATCTTATTTGAATCAACCGGTGAGTGAGCGATTCCTTCATTCCTATTTAATTAAATAAAGACTTTTTTTATTTTTATTTTTATGAATGAATAAGCGTGTGTTTATTTTAAAATTTCTTCTTCATTTATTGAACAATTAATTTTTGTTCTTTTTTTTTCTTTATATGTCGCGTCTGTTTACTTAGTGTAAATGGGCTTGTCAAAGGACTTTGTGGGTGTGGATACAAATCTCACTCCCTTTTTTTTAATGTCTTCTTAAATCAATGCTTTTTCATCACAAATAGGACTGTAAGGTTGTCTTCTCTCTTTATTTTCTCGTTTACATTTAGAAATTGAATGTTCTTGTAGGACGAAACTTTATAGCGCTTCAAGTCGGTCAATAAATTCAGAAAAAAATAAGGTAATTTATTATTATCTTGTTAATAATTGTTAAAAATTCCTACCTGATTAACCTAGAATCTGTTTTCTTCGAGAGAAAATTCGACGCTTTAGAAATCTTAAAATAAAATTATTTGCTTTCGGGTAAAATGTGAATCATTCAGAGACCTTCATCAGGCTCAAATTCAGCCATAATCAAAAAAAATATCTTATTTTTAGCGATTTCTGATATTCAGAAATGAAAACAAAACCAAAATGGCCGTCATATTACAACTCCAGCTCCATCTGGGCTGAAGTTAGAAACCCGTCATATTACAACTCAAAAACCTAATCCGGTCTGGGGAAGGAGCAGCTCCATTCGTTTGTCCAACTTATAGAATTTATTAAATTGCATACGGTTCCTCAAGTTAAT
>JAKCPI010021721.1:0-10340 GCA_023213315.1 Euborellia annulipes
TTTGTTTATATACATATATACAGAGTGACAAAAAAGTTCTGATAATTTTGTTAGATTAGCAAAGAGGTATGCTTGTTTTTTGGCAATGAGAAAAATAACTTTTAGAGTGTTTTCTTCAAATATTTCGAAGACATTTAATAGCACTTCACCGCTGATGAACAAGTCCTATTAAATGCCATCGAAATATTTGAAGAAAACACTCTAAAAGTTATTTTTCTCAATGCCAAAAAACAAGCATACCTCTTGCTAATTTATACAACTTGGCACTCCACATTCGAAATTTTTTTACTTTCTCTTACATCTATATATGTTAATATATATAGAGAGAAAGTATTGGATTCATGTCAAAAATTCGATGTCGAGATTTTGATGGAACTTCACGTTTTGCTCTTCATTTCGCTACAATTAAATTCTTAAATAAAAGGAAAATCAAATTAATCTTTAAATAAAATAATATTTTTTGTTTAAATATCAATTTTCTTTAATTTAGAATAAGATAACATATATTTGAAAAATTTTAAAAATTCCAAATGCTCTTCGTGTCGATTTCAATATTTCTGGAGATTCATTACTGAAATTGTTTTAAAGAAAATATGGATGTAAAAATGAGTTTCCATCTCTAAAATAAATCACATTAATTTTTATCTTGACTGTATATGTAGGCCTATACCATTAGCTATCCCGTGTGGAAAAATATTTTTCTTTTCAGTAAGAACTTCATTTAGTTCTCTGGAAATGTGAAAAATATATAATTTAATTTTATAAATTTATAATCTTTTTTAATTTGTCTTCTTACCTTTCAAAATGATATGAATGGCCAATGTTCCTTGTATTCATTTATTAAAATTAAAGTGGCTTCTTCAGGCCAATGTGTTTTTACAACTAAAATTTATAATGAATATAATTGAAAAAAATTAAATAGAATATAAGATCACATATATATAAATAAAATAAAAATAACAGCTAACCTTATCATTTTGTTTTGGATTGTTTTTATAACGTTGACCCTTAATTAAATAAAAATAATTAATAATAATAAAGAAAATTAATGAAAAAAATGAAAATAAAACTTAAAACTTACTTCTTTTTTATCGATAATAAATCCAAATATCCAAGGAATGAAAGAAAATGAAAGGTGGTCATCTACTAAAGCTTTGGCGCTGAGATCGCACTGTTTTTAATTTTTACCCGAGAGGATTAGAAGGTTCAAACCAGTACTTCCCGAGTCAAAATCGAACGCCTGGCTTGAACCTTTTAGTCCTCAATTGAAGACTGCAAGGTTCAAGCCAGGCGTTCAAGTACTGTTTTGAACCTTCTAATTCTCCTGGCAGGCTCAGTAGGCTCAAGCCAGGCTTTCACTTTTGACTCAAATACTGGTTTGAACCTTCTAATTCTCCTGGTAGGTTTAGTAGGCTTTAACCAAATTTTAATCCTATCAAATAACAAAGGAATTGAGGACTAAAAGGTTCAAACCAGGCGTTCAAGTACTGGTTTGAATCTTCTAATTCTCCTGGTAGAATCAGTAGGCTTTCACAAAATTGTAAATAAATAACATCCCATCAAATAACAAGGGAATTCAGGACTAAAAGGTTCAAACCAGGCGTTCGATTTCGACTCGGGTTTTGTCTTTGTTTGTCTAAAATGTCTAACAAAAGTTTTCTGATTTTTTAAAAATTAAATAACTAAAAAAATGAAATCTAAAAATTGTAAAAGCAAAATGAGTATCCAAAATTTTAAGAAACTTCAGAATTTTTCCCACATATCTACACAGGGGATTATAAATACTTTTCATTGATTTTTTTTTTTTTTATATATGATTAAAAAATTTCATTCTTCTAATTCAATGAAAAATAGTTAAATTTCCGTGACGACAGACTGACGGACACTTCACTATTAATCATAGATTTTTTAGTAAATTTTAAAGAAAGAAAAATCCTTTTCTACACTTAATATTCGAATAGCAACCACGAGTTATTTCTTATATTTAAATTCTCTTTTCACCCAGCAAACTTACATTGAATCCGAATACAAAAAAAAGACCAGGAAAGCAGAAGAATCATTTCTGGATTTATGCTAATATGCTTTTACGATTATCTTTAATATCATTGAAATTTGTTTTAATTATTATGCAAAGTAGTTGAAAATATACATAGCCTATATTTAAATTCTATTTTTGGATGTGTTCAATGTAGCAAAAAAATGGAAAAGAAAAAAAAATAGAAAGTTTTATACTTAAGTAACAAATTTCATGGAGATTTATTTATCTTCTGGTCACGGTCAGGGAACCACCAAAAAATAAAAAAAAAATACTTTCTTTATTCCAACTCCTCTGTTTTTAATGAACGACAGAATTATTCGATTAATGAAGAAAGTTCTTTTCTTTTTTACTTTTTTTTTTTTTTATTTCAATGTCATTTAGAGGCTTAAATGTCATAATTAATTTTTCTATAAAATAAGTAAAACATTTAAATATAGTTTTTCCTATTGCCATAGGAGGAATTTCGCATTGGACGATAGACGATCGCTTTCTCTTTTAATTCAAATTTATATATTCTGTCCGATTTTATATCATATTTATGTGCGTTTAGTCACACTAGATTTTTTATTTAGAGGTTTCACCTTTAATTTACGTTGTTTTTAAAAGATTCTCCATTTATTCTTTTTCATGACCATTTTTGGTTTTATTCAATTCTAAATAAACAAAATTTTTTTTTCTTCTCTCCATTTAGTCAGACATTTTGACTTTATTTATTCATTTTCCCATCTTTAGAATATCAAGTTTTTTTTTTTTTTTGAGATATTTTGTATTCCTATCAGTTTACTCACCTTAACCTTGGCGAATTGACCATGGCCAAACGAAGACCATTTAGGTAGCTTTTGAAAATGGAATTCGCATTAAAAAAAAAAAATAAAAATAAATACATTTACGTCAAAGGAGGAAAGAAATTCTTAAAACAGGTTTTTTAAAGAATTTAATTCGAGATGATTTTCTTTCATTAAAAGTAATTTTTAAAAATATTTAGTACATACTTATTTATCAAATAATAATATTAATTATAAAAATTGCATTTTTTTTTAAATTAAAAGAAATAATTATAAATGCATTGAAAATATCTTCAGAAATAGTAATTCGGTCAATCTTTCGAGTAAATTTAGGCCTACCTGAGAACTCTTCAATTCCCATATTTTATAGAAAAGTGTATTAAAATGTAAAATATGGAGAACAGAAATTGGGACTGTTTGACAAAAAAATATTTCAGTAATCATTTTTAGCCCCTGCCTCATAGATAAGAGGTAGAGATGTCTTGATTCATTATAAATTTTATAAGAAAAAGACATTTATTTAAATTACTTAATTAAAATTAATACAGTCAAAATTCCTACAGGTGTCAAAAAAAAGGAACAAACATTTTTTTGACTAAAACTCTAAAAATCTGTTTTTTTTTTCTTCTTTTTTTTATTGACGATTTCACTTTTTGTCGGGAAAAAGCAATTGAATTAATAAGTTATATATCTCCCGTTAAACTTTTTTTTTATTCGTTTTAAGGTCTTTATCGACTCTAAGGCCATTTAGACCTCGTTCCTTATTTCAATTAATTGGTATCCAATTCATTTTAAATAAATTTTGTCGCATGGGACGGGATGCGAACCTTTGACCTTTGGTATCAGAACCCAATGCTCTTCCTCTGAGGTTAAACTAATGATATTTAAAAAATTCTGATCAGACATAGTTCTCGTATTTTCGTATTTATATTGATAGTATTTTGTTACTACGGTCGTATGGCAACCATCACTCCTATCTTTTCTATGGGGTAAAATTATAAAATATTAATGCCTTTGCAGGGGTGAATATAAAAATATATATTTTAAAGGGCATTTATAAAAATCATTTTAGCGAATTTTGGAAAAATCCAAAAAAAAAGTACATAAGTAAAGAACTACAGTAGTACTCTTTGGAAGTAAACTGGGGGACTGACCTTAAAGGCTTCGTTAGCCAAAACCAACCAATAACTACTAAATAATAATAATCTTTGGATAATTTTATTGAAAAGCTTCATGTTGAATGCCAGAGGGTTAAATAAATTAAATATACAATAACAACATTGTAGCTCATTTCCTTATTTTGAACTCAGGCTCCCTTAAAACGTGTATTTAATCACGATATTGATTTTTTTACACGAAGGCAATACTTTCTAATAAAGAAAGTAAAATTTTTTATTAGACCTACTTAGTATTTTTATTATATTTTGACGAAAAATTACGCCTAGTAGACTATTAAATTGAGAAAAAAATTTTAATCAATATACCGACCCTCATTATATTTAAGATATTAAAATATCCCCTACCCAATTGAATAGCATTCCACCAATTCCCATTTCCAGTCCTGCGATCAAAGAACCAAATCCCCTTGGCGAAATCGATAAGAGCATCTGGAGCAGCTACCCAGTAGCTTAAACAACCCTTTTCGTGCTAAAAATAAAAAAAAATTTGCACCAAGGGAGAATAACCTGAATTGCAGCTCCAACTGGGACTACTAGTAGGGGGGATGAGGTGAGCTTATCCACAGAACAGTCAGTGTAAAGCATCAACTGAGAGTCAGTGAAGTAGCAAGCTTTTTTAATTGTGTTTTTCTCTCTTGTCTGTTTCAGGTAAGCGATTCTCTTCTTCTTTTTTGGTAGAATTCCAAAGGCGTGAGTAACTTTTTATGGCTTCTCCTTAAAAAAATCAATCTTTAACTCTTTTTCTGTTTAATTTGTTTTAAAACAATATTTTTCATCTAATAGTAAATAAAAAAAAAAACCGCTTATAGATAATTTTAATGCAAAATAAGTTACTATGTTGCAAAACTCCCCCGCTATATAACCATCCTATTAAGAGTGGGAAAGTTTTTCAACTTATTTGTCTATTTTATTAATTATATAATTAAATTAAATACTATCCCGATACATTACATGAAAAAACAAAATTTGAAATCTTGGAATTCACTTTTTTACTTTCTCTTATTTTTCTTTAATATTTACAAATAACTTCTGGACGGATTGTCATGAAATTTGCTCCAGGTCTAGAGGCTATCGTTCTAATTATTTTGGCGGACTTTCAAAAGATTTGGTTCTCAGGAAGCTGAGAAAACCGTGGTTCGCGATAATAATTTACTTCCTGCGGTCCGATTCCCTTCTAGTTTTAATATCTTCTTAGGCTCATTTAGGACTACAAATTTGCCAAACCTTATTCTAATCCGATGAATAGTTCTAGAGATATAAGCAAAAAAGACACATTCCATACATACCTACATACATACATACACACATACACATACAGTGTATTATACTCCATATAGACTATAGGTATATATATATATATATAGTAGGGTGCCACTTATTTTTCAATTTTCTTTTATGGAGTAGTGCCGAGCGGAATTTTGTTTCATTTATCCAAAAGTAAGTCCTATAAAATATTAGCTCAAAATAATAATATTAAGACGTGGCGCTCTTGCCCTATTTTTTTAAAATATCATTAAAATCACTTTTTCGTTTTGGGTAATAATATATGTGCTTGTAAGGTTTTATTTTAATGTTGACTAGCCATAATTTGAAAATTTAAATACTAAATATCTTTTTACTTTCTCTTACCTATGTATATATGTAATATATATATAGAGAGAAAGTATTGGTTTCATGTCAAAAATTCGATGTCGAGATTTTGATGGATCTTCACGTTTTGAGGTCCCCTGAATCCAAAAAAGTGGTTTTCGCGACATGGTCTGTCTGTGGGTGGGTGGGTGGGTGTGTGTGTGTGTGTTCAATTTTAAGCATGGAGGAATTGAGCTATGAGGTTGAAATTTTATATTTAAGTTAAACACCCCCGGGACCGGAAAAATAAGCTTTTAATCAAAATCGGCCAAAGAGTACTAGTGCTTTACTGATGTACTTTTTCAGTTTTTTTCGATTTTCTCAAAATTTGCTCCAACGATTTTTTTTTAAATTCAAAAATCAATTATTTTTTAGATTCTCTATAAAATGTATATTCTCATTTTGTGATTGAAATCTTCTGAAGACCACTTTACTCTTGTACTCCATAGAAAAGATAGGAGAAATGGTTGCCATGGTATCAAAATATAAATATTTTCCCATACTTATAAATTTTACATCTGAATTCAATTGTACCCTACTGTCGGAAACTAAATACATGTCGACACAAAAATCTGGTGTGACAAACACAGTACACAACTTTCGATTACCGAAGGTAAGAGAAAGTTGTGTGCTGTGCGCCAGTCACACCAGATTTTTTACATAGGCATAACTTAAATATAAACGAACATTATAATGAAAATTTACATATTCTAAGTGAATGTTTTTTGTAAGACTTCTCTTGTCGGCCTAGGATATTTTCGCGGGTATTCTTGGATTGTCAGTAACAAATAAAAACACAAATGTATATATAAGGTTATTAATCATGCCAATTTCAGATAATATAAAATGTAGCCTAAGTCACCTGCACTAAAAATTGCTTTCGATCCTCATCCAGTGTAATTTTATCGTTGAAATCCTCTATTAGTTTGATACCCCTTTCTGTCGGATCATTCACAACCTTGTTCTTTCAAGAGATGTTTTCCTAATTACAGATTCAATTACAGAGGACACCGAAATTAAAGATAGCTCAAAAATTATTAGCGGAAATGGATGTAGATTACGAACAACAAGGTGAAAAGATAGGCGATTTTAAGAAATTGCCACTTAGAAAAGAAGATGTTTCCCAATTTTTACAAAGTTCTAATGAAGAAATTTTGCTAAAATTAGCAAGTAAAAATTCTCTAAATTTATTACGTAGATGTGAAATAGGAAATTTTTTGCATTTCCACCCATCAAAATGGATTACTTCTCTAGGATACCAAAAAGGAAAACATCTCTTGAAAGAACTGAAGGTTGTAAATGATCCGACAGAAAGGGGTATCAAACTAATAGAGGATTTCAACGATAAAATTACACTGGATGAGGATCAAAAGCAATTTTTAGTGCATATGACTTAGGCTACATTTTATATTTTCCGAAATTGGCATGATTAATAACCTTATAAATACATTTGTGTATTTATTTATTACAGACAGTCCAAGAATATCAACGAAAATATCCTAGGCCAACAAGAGAAGTCTTACAAAAAACATTCACGTAGAATATGTAACTTTTCATTATAATGTTCGTTTATATTTAAGTTATGCCTATGTAAAAAAGATATTTAGTATTTAAATTTTCAAATTATGGCTAGTCAACATTAAAATAAAATTACAAGCACATATATTATTACCCAAAACGAAAAAAGTGATTTTAATGATATTTAAAAAAAATAGGGCAAGAGCGCCACGTCTTAATATTGGCCAATAAAATAAATAGAGAATTATTAAAATTTGGTTTGTTTTTTAATAAATTGCAAAGAGTAGTGGCTGAATGTGACTTATGATTAATGAATAAGAGAAAAGGCAGCCAAAAGCAAAACAAAAGAAATTTTTTTATTTTTAGCTTTATTAAGTATCAATGTCGATGTTTCGGCAGATTTTTTTGGTCTTCTTCAAGACATATACAATGTTTACTTCGAGCTTAAAGGAGGCTCTTGGCAACGACGAATGTTCACACTAATAATATGTTAGGAGTTGCCAAGAGCCTCCTTTAAGCTCGAAGTAAACATTGTATACGGTAAGTCCTGAAGAAGGTCAGAAAAATCGGCAGAAACGTCGACATTGATACTTAATAAAGCTAAAAATAAAAAAATGATTTTGTTTTGGTTTTGGTTGTTTTTCTTATTCATTAATAAATATATGATTTCTGCTTGCCCCCCCCCTCCCTCTGTCGCCAGAGGGGCAAGGGCACATCCCCTCCCCCCATTTTGAAACCTATGATCACTTTAATAAAGAAAGTCACTAGTTTTAATATAATATACAGTAAAATTTAAAAAATCACTTAATAGAAACTCAATATCCCTTAAGAGGGTGATCACTGAAAACTTTAAGAGACGAGCGCCACGTGTTAACACCCTTCAATTTAGCTCAAATTTGGCTGACAACCTTTTAACATTCAAAGGAACAAAATTCCGCCCGGCACTTGTCAAAATTTGAAAAAAAAATTTTGACCTCTTATAATAAGTGGCACCCTAATATATAGTCTATCTGTTTAGAGTATATGTACGCACATTAATTTTTATTTTCATTTCTGGAGCCATTTTGGTCCGAAACGTAAAGATATATAAAAAAATCTGGTGTGACTGGCGCACAGCACACAACTTTCTCTTACCCTTCGGTAAGAGAAAGTTGCGCACTGTGCTGGTCACACCAGATTTTTTGTGTCGAGATATATTTAGTTTCCGATAGCACCTTAGTTTCAAACTTGGATTTTAAATGTTGACTGCTTGAAATAAACTATGGTTATTTTTAAAAATTTTAATCTCATATTTGGACATTTTATACACAATAGAGAATCGTAAATAAATACAAAATTTCATAAGAATTGGAAAAAAAAATTTTAAATGCCTAAAAAAGTTTCAAAGGGGACCCCCTTTTGAATCGAAATTAACATAAAAATCCCTATAGGAAATTAACATTAGGCCTATGAGAGAAGGCGGAGAGACAGGCGATAATGTTTGCAAGTGAGAGAGAGAGATATATATATGTTTTCTCCTAAGCAATTAAAGACACAAATAAATGGGAATTTAAATAATAATTGATTTTTAATCTAATAAAAAGAAAAAGATTTAAATTCCGTTACCATGGCAACCATTTCTATCTTTCCTATGAAGAACAAGAGTAAAGTGGTCTCCAGAAGATTTCAACGGCAAAATGAGAATATACATTTTAAAGAGCATCTAAAAAATAATTGATTTTTGAATTTTAAAAAAATCCTTGGAGGGAATTTTGAGAAAATCGAAAAAAACTGAAAAAGTACATCAGTAAAGTACTAGTACTTTTTGGCCGATTTTGTTCAAAAGCTTATTTTGAGCGTGTGGGAAGGTACCTAAGTTAAATATAAAATTTCAATCCGGTAGCTCAATTCCTTCATGCTAAAAGAACAAGAGTAAAGTGGTCTTCAGAAGATTTCAACGGCAAAATGAGAATATACATTTTAAAGAGCATCTAAAAAATAGTTCATTTATGAATTTTAAAAAAAATCCTTGGAGGGAATTTTGAGAAAATCGAAAAAAAAACTGAAAAAGTACATCAGTAAAGTACTAGTACTTTTTGGCCGATTTTGTTCAAAAGCTTATTTTGAGCGTGTGGGAAGGTACCTAAGTTAAATATAAAATTTCAATCCGGTAGCTCAATTCCTTCATGTTAAAAATCTGTCCACACATACATACATACATACATACACACACACAGACCAATTTGCGGGACCCACTTTTTTGGACTCAGGGGACCTCAAAACATGTATATCCATCAAAATCTGGACATCGAATTTTTGACATGATCGCAATACTTTCTCTCTCTATATATTTCATATATAGGGTACGAGAAAGTAAAAATTGAGGGGTTAGATTTTTTACGATAATAATACTGTATTACATATAATTTGTGGGAAAGTAAAAATATGCTTGTCAGAACGGTTTTGGTTACAGACAGCATAAGTATACTAGATAATAAATGTGCAGGCGCCTCATATATTTGACAATTTTTTTTACTTTCTCTTACCTATGTATATATGTAATATATATATAGAGAGAGAAAGTATTGGATTCATGTCAAAAATTCGATGTCGAGATTTTGATGGATCTTCACGTTTTGAGGTCCCCTGAATCCAAAAAAGTGGTTTTCGCGACATGGTCTGTCTGTGTGTGTGTCTGTGTGTGTGTGTGTCTGTGAACAAAATATCTCTAGAACGAAAAGAGCTAGGAAGTTGAAATTTTATATTTAAGTTAGGCACCCCCCATGGGACGTGACACAAAGCTTTTGAACAAAATCAGCCAAAGAGTACTAGTACTTTACTGATGCACTTTTTCAGTTTTTTTCGATTTTCTCAAAATTTGCTCCAACGATTTTTTTTAAAATTCAAAAATCAATTATTTTTTAGATGCTCTTTAAAATGTATGTTCTCATTTTGCGATTGAAATCTTCTGAAGACCACTTTACTCTTGTACTCCATAGAAAAGATAGGAGAAATGGTTGCCATGGTAACAAAATATAAATATTTTGCCATACTTATAAATTTTACATCTTGAATTCAATTGTACCCTACTGTCGGAAACTAAATACATGTCGACACAAAAAATCTGGTGTGACAAGCACAGCACACAACTTTCTCTTACCTTCGGTAATCGAAAGTTGTGTTCTGTGCTTGTCACACCAGATTTTTTATTGG
>JAKCPI010021722.1:0-10695 GCA_023213315.1 Euborellia annulipes
CTTGAGCCTACTGAGCCTGCCAGGAGAATTAGAAAGGTTCAAACCAGTGACTTGAACGCCTGGCTTGAACCTTGCAGTCTTCAATTGAGGACCAAAAGGTTCAAGCCAGGCGTTCGATTTGACTCGAAGTACTGGTTTGATTCTTCTAATCCTCTCGGGTAAAAATTAAAAAAAACAGTGCGATCTCAGCGCCAAAGCTTTAATAGATGACCACCTTTCATTTTCTTTCATTCCTTGGATATTTGGATTTATTATCGATAAAAAGAAGTAAGTTTTAAGTTTTATTTTCATTTTTTTCATTAATTTTCTTTATTATTATTAATTATTTTTATTTATTTAAGGGTCAACGTTATAAAAACAAGCCAAAACAAAATGATAAGGTTAGCTGTTATTTTTATTTTATTTATATAGATGTAATCTTATATTCTATTTAATTTTTTCAATTATATTCATTATAAATTTTAGAACACATTGGCCTGAAGAAGCCACTTTAATTTTAATAAATGAATACAAGGAACATTGGCCATGCATGTCATTTGAAAGGTAAGAAGACAAATTAAAAAAGATTATAAATGTATAAAATTAATTTATATATTTTTCACATTTCCAGAGAACTAAATGAAGTTCTTACTGAAAAGAAAAATATTTTTCCACATGTTATAGCTGATGGTATAGGCCTACATAACTATACAGTCAAGATAAAAATTAATGTGATTTATTTTAGAGATGGAAACTCATTTTTACATCCATATTTTCTTTAAAACAATTTCACTAATGAATCTCCAGAAATATTGAAATCGACACGAAGAGCATTTGGAATTTTTAAAATTTTTTAAATATATGTTATCTTATTCTCAAATTAAAGAAAATTGATATTTAAACAAAAAAAATTTATTTAAAGATTAATTTGATTTTCCTTTTATTTAAGAATTTAATTGTAGCGAAATGAAGAGCAAAACGTGAAGATCCATCAAAATCTCGACATCGAATTTTTGACATGAATCCAATACTTTCTCTCTATATATATTAACATATATAGATGTAAGTGAAAAGTAAAAAATTTCGAATGTGGAGTGCCAAGTTGTATAAATTAGCAAAGAGGTATGCTTGTTTTTTGGCATTGAGAAAAATAACTTTTAGAGTGTTTGCTTCAAATATTTCGATGGCATTTAATAGTTCTTCATCAGCGGTGAAGTGCTATTAAATGTCTTCGAAATATTTGAAGAAAACACTCTAAAAGTTATTTTTCTCATTGCCAAAAAACAAGCATACCTCTTTGCTAATCTAACAAAATTATCAGAACTTTTTTGTCATCTGTATATATGTATATAAACAAATTTTAAATGAGAATTCATAGGCCTAAACTAGGATTCCAGCATTCAGTACTGCTGGTCGTAATAGTAGATCTGATAGACTTAAACTAGTATTTCGAATACCTGGTCTGAGTCTAAACTTGTCAGGGGACATAAGTAGACTTGTTAGAACCAAACCAGACTATCAAATTTCCATAGAAACCATGCTTTTAAATCCTAGTTTGATTCTGTTAAGTCTACTTAGACAACAATTAGATTCTGAGGTTTTGTAGACTCAAACCAGGCGTTCGATTTCGACTCGGGTAGTTATTTTGATTTTTTTTAATAAACTAGCCGCTTAGCCCGCCTCCGACGTGACAAAACTCAATACTTTCTAATGGGCAAATTCTGAATTTTCTGGAATTTTTTGCGCTTCCCTCTTTTGAGAATATGAGAGAACCCAAAATTTCCATCGCTACCCTATCTAAGACTGCAACGGGAAGTTGGTCAAACAGAGCGAAGACAGACGGACGGACATTCCGCTATTATATATATAGAAGATCAATACATGTCTTGTGTTTTTTTAATTTTTATATAACGAACAATTTCCACCTTCCATCAACTTAATTTTCATTTATGAAAATTCTTAACTTGTTGAGAAGTTTGTTTCCTAAACAGAACCGAAAATAAGAATTAATTTAAATAAATATAGGCGATATCGACAAATATATACAGATTAATAAAACGTTATATTAAATCTATTCTTTCCAAATGATTACTCATGCATTTTACGATGATGATGTTATTTTTTAACGAATCAATTCAAATATTCAAAAATACATTTTTATTCACTTATTATTATATTAATAAATGAATTTTTTATAACTGTTAATTATTCAAGATTAAATCAAATAGATAAAAAAAATTTCCGTCTACTTTCAAAATATTGGATTAAAAATTTAAGAGTGCATTAGAGAAAAATTAATTTTTCCGATGATTATGCAAAAGTTAATAAATTGTTTAGTAAATTTTAGCTGAGGGAAAGAGAGATTATAATAAATGTAATGTAATATAAATAAATTAGAATGAAATTAAATATCAAGGACTTTCTATTTATATCACTTTCAGAAATTACTATCACTAGTATTATATTTATTTTTGATCAAATTACTTTATTTGTTTCCAATTAACAGGTATTAGTAAGATTTCGATCAAGCAAAACAAAGAAGACTTCGAACTTATTCGTGTCAAATTTCAGTTTTTAAAAGAAATTGATCTGACGTATAAAAAAAAAACCTAGTATATTTTCCCTTCCTTTCCATTTTGTTTTAATATGATCCTCTCGAAATGCTACAGCGATATATTAATAGAATAAAATGTTACAAACAAATATCGTCACTAGACTTCCATCAATTTCTCCTCAAGTCCTTCCGCAAATATTTCTATCAATAGTACTACTCTAAACATTCCTCCTCTCAGTGGAAGTAGAATATATTTAAATAACACAATGCCTGCCAAGAGATCCAATGAATAAAGACCCAAAGAATATAGAATTTGTTAAAAATTTTGATTAATACGGGTATAAAGAGAGATGTCAAAAATTATTTTATTTTATTTTCTAATCACTCTCGTTGCCTAACTTCTCGGCTCTATTCTCTAGGGGTGGCGTTTAATATTAAAACCTCTGTAAGGTTAACAATTTCTTACTTGCTCTAATCCAGAAGCGTAAGAATAATTAGAGCAAGAGAAAGTATTTTTTGAGGACATTATCAAAGAAAATAATAAAAAACGTATATATCCATCAAAATCGAATTTTTGACATGAAACCAATACTTTCTCTCTTTATATATTAACATATATAGAGGTAAGAGAAAGTAAAAAGTATATAAATAAAGAAATAACCCCTAAATGGCCTATGTAGCCGAAAAGGGTTAAAAAAATTCTATATGGCCTCAGATGCCGGGGGGCCCCAACCCCCTGCCAATCAACCCTGTGCAAATAAATAATAAGGGGAAAAAAATAAGCGTTGTGAAATAAAAAATTTTTAAATACATTTTTAGTTCAATAATTATTTTAAATGATCTAATGAAATATTTTTTTTTTAACTCCTACCACCTCTTCACCCTCTGCTATTATTATTATTAATTTAATTTTTGAAGAGAAGAAAAATTTAATTAGAAAAAAATAATCATATTTTTTTTTATCATTTTTCTTTGAAATAAAAGAAAAAGTAAAAAAAATAATATTAATTACCTTCAATCAGTGGAGGGTGGGTTGGGGTTGAGTTGCACTTATATATTCACTTTAAAATAAACAAATACTAATAAACACACACGAGAGGAGAGAAAAGTCCGACGTCCAACACTCAACTGAGAGAGAGAAGTCGATGCTTGTCTGCGCTCTCTTTAGAAAAAGATCAAAATAGTAATTCCCATTTTATAAAAGATAAAAAAAAATACTTTTTTTCTAATCTAAAGGGAAAAAAGCAAATGTTGAAATATTCCCTATCCATAAGCACTCAGAAAAAATCTGGTGTGACTGATCGACAGCACACAACTTTCTCTTACCTTCGGTAATCGAAAGTTGTGTTCTGAGCTTGTCACACCAGATTTTTTGTGACGACAAATTTTTAGTTTCCGCCGATATATTAGAATTCAAGATGTAAATTTTATAAACATGGGAAAATATTTATATTTTATTATCTATATATATAATTCGCTAATGTCCGTCTGTCTGTCTGTCTATCACGCTCTATTTAGGCAACTTCCCGTTGGAATTTTGAAATGAAATTTTATATGTATAAAGAGGACCTTCTCGGGATTACAGGAAAATTATTTTCATCCCGAAATTCCTATAACTTTTTGAGTTATTAATTCTTAAAGTTACGATTTCTCCCATAGGAAATATATAGAGAAATACCATAATTCTCCTATCTCTCCTATGAAGTACAGGAGTAAAGTGGTCTTCCGAAGATTTCAATGACAAAATGAGAATATACATTTTAAAGAGCATTTAAAAAATAATTGATTTTTGGAATTTTAATCAAAATCTTTGGAGCGAATTTTGAGAAAATCGAAAAAAACTGAAAAAGTACATCAGTAAAGTAATAGTACAGTTTGGCCGATTTTGATTAAAAGTTTATTTTCACGCCTCAGGGGGTGCCTAATTTAAATATAAAATTTCAACCTCCTAGCTCCTTTTTTGGACTCAGGAGATCTCAAAATGTATATATCCATCAAAATCTCGACATTGAATTTTTGACATGAATCCAATACTTTCTCTCTAAATATATAGGTAAGCGAAGTAAAAATATTTTTGGTCAAAAACTTACAAGAAATTTGATCTCATAGCAATGTATAAAATTTTGTGAGCAGCACATGCTTTTGAATTAATAAATGTTCAGCAATGAATGAGTTTAATAAATTTGTCATAAAAAATTCTACTTTCTCTTTATTTATTTATTTTTTCCCAAGGAATTTAATAAATTAATTAAAATGTTTAGGATGATATTGTTATTATGGGTTCTATTCAATTTTCCTTGACTTCATTCTCTGCTGTCCTTATTTCTACAAGATAATTACTTAGGATAAACTCTATTGTTTTTAGAATTTTACAGATAATATTTCAAAAGTCACCTACTTTGTTTATCTTTCGTGAAATATGGGAATTTTTAATTAACTCTTGAGAATTTTTTTTTTTAGTTTTTCTATTTAATTATAACAAGAAGGAAAGTCAAGTTATAATGCAAGATGTAATAATATTATTTAAAAAATTAATAATAAAATTTGTTTCGCTAAGATGACAATTCAAGAAATTTAATCTTCTTGAACAAGATATTGTAGGTAATTGGTTAATAAAAAAGAAAAAATGTATTATTTGAGATCAGCTATGGGTGTAAAAGTTTCGGTACTAAGACAACACCATCATCAGAGTTGGTTGAAAAAAAAAAGATTATAAATTTTTTGATAAGATAATATCAAAATAAAATTTATTAAAATTGTAACGAAAATTATTGAGCACACAATTGGTCTCAAATAATAAATTTTTCTACTTTTTATTAATTACCATTTCGACTTTGTCAATCAGGATTATACACTATATTCAAACTTGAGCAAGCATTGTCGATCCCGCAATACGAATATAGAAGAGGGCAGAAGAAGAAGAATCATGCCCAAAGAAAATTTCAGATCGACTTTGTCAATCAGGATTATCAAACTTGAGTAAACAATGCCGATCCCGAAATACGGGAATAGGCGAAGGCAGAAGAAGAAGAACGAATATGCCCAAAGAAAATTTCAAAAGAATCGAAGTTTCTCCAAAAAGAAAAAATTGCGAATAATTTCATGTAGCCATCCATCTTTAAATTAAAAAAAAAACCTGTTTAATATTTAAATGTTTTATAAACAAAGTTGTTTCTGACAAGATTATCTGTTTTCTATTTCGATTCTTAGCAGATACCATCTTCAAAGATGAAACTATGGTATTAATTAATTAAATTATTAAAATAATAAAAGCCAAGAGTGCCCACGGGTGTGGTGTAGAGGTTAGCGTGCTAACCTCATATACCAAACGTCGCGGGTTCGGACCCCAGGCAGTCCGATGATTTTATTTAAGCCATCTGGATACCAGATGGCTTAAATAAAAATGCCTGGACCCTAATATATAAATTCATAAATAACGGTTATCGTAAATGTCTTATATGGCCTGAGCTGCCGAAAAAGACAGTGTGAATGTGTGTGTGAGTGTGAGTGTGAATGAGAAAAAAGTGTGAATGTTTAAAAAAAAAAAAAAAAAAAAAAAGCCAAGAGTATTATTGTCAATTATTCATGATCAAATAGGGAGTGAATTCTCGATAAATTAGAGGCGATCATTTTGCATTTAAATCCTTAAATCCGATCTGATACCGGATTTTGGGTTGAAATACCAGCATAGAGGAAGAATTTGCGACTTGGGTTGAAATACAAATTCTAGGATCGGAACTAAATCCTTTTCAAAAAGACTTTGTACGTTGATTAAAATTCCTTTAAAAAAAAACTACAGTATTTAATTATTATAAATGGCGGAGTGTTAAAAAAAAATAATAACATTAAAAAAAAAGAAACCGGAAGAATTTCAACAGAGGGAAAATATCTCCTCAATGACTTGTGTCCAAAAACGAATAAAAAAGATTTGATAAAAGACCAGTGGCGGATCCAGAGGAGTTTCTCGGGGGGGGGGGGGGGGGGAATCTGGTGTGACTGATCACACGGCACACAATTTTGTTTTATTTTCGGTAATTTAAAGGTGCATTCTGCAGAATATAAATTGGAGTTTAATTAAAAAAAAAAAAAAAAATATAGCCTAAGAAAATTTTTTTAGACTTACAAGGGGAGTGCATAGCCTTCCTGTCACCGATTTGAACGAAAATTTTTTTATATGTAGTACTTAATGAAAAACAAATTCTTTTAAAGCGAGAGAATGCACTTGTCCACCACTCGTCTAAAAAAAAATGTTAAAGATTTTGCCAGCATGCCTCAAGCCGTTGCTTTCAATAACAATCCGAAAAGCCTCTGTGCTTTATTAAAATCTTTCGACATCCACCAATATTTTAATTTTTCTTGAGGAAGACCGGAAGATTATAAGTCGAAAAAAGAATAAAATATTTTAAAATTTATATTCGTAATTCCATTAAAACACCTTTCAAAAAAATATAGTCATAATTCATTCGGACACGGGGTTATTTTTTATTACTAGGTGTTAATTATTGATTAAAAACTGACATTTTCTAAAATTGCAGAGAGGAAGCTTGTAAGCAATGCAAAAAAATTGTTTAAGAGTATAATTTTTGATTTTATGCTAAATCATCTCTTTATTAGAGAGGAGGCGAAACAAATTGTTCTTTTATAATTTAGTATTATTTAATAGACAAATTTAAAAGACGTAAAATTAACCCCCGACCCCGCACCGCGAGAATAAGGCGAAAGAGGGAAGACGTAAAATTCAATATTTGACGCAATTCATATTCTTTATCAAAAAAAAGATTCTTATTTAAATAAAATCTTTGTAATTTAAAATTGGGGCTAGCCTAGTAACCCGATTGCTTTGATCCTCGTCTCTTTGGTGACAATTGCAACAATCCTTTCACTTATGCAACGACAATAAACGGACTTTCAGACGTTCTTTTTGCCTTCTTTTGGGTCAGGATTTTTACTTTTTTTTTTTTCTTGTTGGCATTCTGATTTCATTCATCGTGACAGCAAAGAGAAAAAAAAAGATCCCTCTCGCTGATAAAACTAATTTACTTGCGAATTATTTAAATTTTTATAAATCAATCAAGTTAAGGTGCTTTTTGCCTTATCCATTGAGTGATCAAATTATGACGGAAAATAGAGAGATTTCTTTGATAATATTAAAAAAAAAATGAAATAATAGAAGGGAATATAAAATAAATTAGATTTTTACTAGAAATTGTAATTATGAATAAATTTAGAAAAAATAAAAAAAAAGTATGGAATATCGACATCGAATTTTTGACATGAATCCAATACTTTCTCTCCGGGGCGTATATAAGGGGGGGGCGAGGGCCCCCCGAAATTTTCTAAATGCATATAGACCTATAGGGATATAGAGACAATAATGGGTCTCGCCCCCCCCCCGAAATGTTTGCTCGGCCCCGTAGCACTAAAATCTCAGGTTTCGCGAAAGAGTGAAATGTTCCTCGGCACATGGGAAAAATTTTGGTTCTGGGGACGAAAAAAATTTTGCTTCTCTAAAAAAAAAAAAAGGTAAAATATTTTTACGGACGGGAAAAATTCCTGGTTACGCGAACGGCACATAAAAAATTTTGGTTCCGCGGGTGGAAAAATTTTGCTTCTCTAAAAAAAAAGTAAAATATTTTTACGGACGGGAAAAATTCCTGGTTACGCGAACGGCACACTAAAAAATTTTGGTTCCGCGGGTGGAAAAAATTTTGCTTCTCTAAAAAAAATCTGGTGTGACTGGGCACAGCACACAACTTTCTCTTACCTTCGGTAATCGAAAGTTGTGTACTGTGCTGTCACACCAGATTTTTTGTGTCGACATGTATTTAGTTCCCGGCAGTAGGGAATATTTGAATTCAGATGTAAAATTTATAAGTATGGGAAAATATTTATATTTTGTAACCATGGCAACCATTTTTCCTATCTTTCCTATGAAGCACAAGAGTAAAGTGTGCTTCAAACAATTTTGAGGGCAAAACGAGAATATACATTTGAAAGAGCATCTAAAAAATAATTGATTTTTGAATTTTAATCAAAATTGTTAGAGCGAATTTTGAGAAAATCAAAAAAAAACTGAAAAAGTACTTCAGTAAAGTACTAGTACTCTTTGGCCGATTTTGATTAAAAGCTTATTTTTCCGGTCCCGGGAGGTGTTTAACTTAAATATAAAATTTCAGCCTCATAGCTCAATTCCTTCATGCTTAAAATTGAACACACACCCACCCACCCACACACACCCACCCACCCACCCACAGACAGACCATGTCGCGAAAACCACTTTTTTGGATTCAGGGGACCTCAAAACGTGAAGATCCATCAAAATCTCGACATCGAATTTTTGACATGAATCCAATACTTTCTCTCTTATATATATTACATATATACATAGGTAAGAGAAAGTAAAAAGTAAAATATTTTTAAGGACGGGAAAAAATTTTGGTTCCGCGAAAAACAACATTTTTTGCAGAAAAATTTTTGAGAACAGCCCCCCCCCCCCCCCCGAAAAAAATTTCTATATACGCCCCTGTTTCTCTCTATATATATTAGCATATAAAGAGGTAAGAGAAAGTAAAAAAAAATATATGCTTTTTATTACATATGCACATTTGTAAAACAGAAACCGAAAGTCGATCAAACTAAATTGAAGAAATGAATTCTTAAATAAATTTTTTCTGGATCAATGTCTATAGATGCTAAAGACTTTAACAAGAATACTATAAAAATTAGTATTAAATGAAATGTTTATACAATAAATTGCAAGACTAACGAAGGCTAAATTTAAACACCACCACCTGATATTATGAAATATGAGTTCGCTACAAACAAAATTTTTTCTTATTAATTGAAATTAATGAATTAATTAATTTCTTTCGCCTGACATTTGATTATTATTCATTTCGCGATGACCGACTTTTCTTAAAGACACCATTAATATCAGATAATCAAAAAAAAAAATTTCTTAAATTTCTCTAAATATAGATATGGAAAAGATAGAGTTGCTTAAGAAATGAAATCTGCTCTGCAATTTATCAAATAAAAGAGCGGTGCGATTATGTGTAGGTGGAGGGGGGAGTAATCCCCCTGAGGCGAAGAAAGGCTATCAAAAGGGCTGATAACATCACTCTCTCCCTTCTATAACAATTATGAACTAGAGCTTATTATATTATAATTCAATGAAATTTAAAGACATTTGGAAGAAGGAAATTAAGAAATATATTGAGATCGACAATCAAACGGTTCAATGATTAAAAAAAAAAATCCGGAAAATATATGCGATGTACAAAATTAATTGGGGCTTTTGCATTCAAAGTGTGAAATAAAAATAAATATATTGTAAATGATGAAGACCTATACGTTCGCCTGGAAGACATTGCATGACATTAAAATTGAAAGTGTTCTCTTAAATTCTACAAAAGAAATTTAAGTAACTGGTACTAAATACGTATATGTCGATACAAAAAAATCTGGTGTGACAAGCACAGAATACAACTTTAAATTGCCGAAGAGAAGGCTGTATTGTGCGATCAGAGCATATTTTTACTTTCTCTTACCTATATATGTAATATATAGTGAGAAATATTGCCATAAAAAATTCGATGTCGATATTTTGATAGAAATATACGTTTTGAAATTTGTCGTGACGATTTTAAGCATGAAGAAAAATGATCTACGATGTTGAAATTTTATATTTAAGTTAGGTACCCCTCAATAAATAAGCTTTTGAACGAAATCGGCCAAAAAGTACAAGTACTTTACTGAAGAACTTTTTCAGTTATTTTTTTTTTTTTTTTTTTTTTTTCAAATTTCTCGAAATTTGGCCTAACGACTTTGATTAAAATTCATAAATCATCTATTATTTAGATGCTCTTTAAAAAGTATATCAGTAAGTTTTTCTTGAAAATTGTTTGATTTTACTAATGTACAGTTAACGTCAATATTAAGTCCCACCCATGCGTTTTTCTATTTGTGATTATTTCATTGTTTTTATAAAAGAAAATGAAAATCTTTAATGGAAATTTTCTAGGTTTTAACCATGAAAGTTTCTATTAAAAAATATATAATATTTTTTTTAAAAACAATGAAATAATCAAAAGTAGAAAACACATGGGCAGTGGCGGATTAAGAGGTGTTTCTCGGGGGAGGGGGGGTAATCTGGAGTGACT
>JAKCPI010021723.1:0-18936 GCA_023213315.1 Euborellia annulipes
CGAAACATGACCTCGGCCTTAATTATGACCTGAATTGAGTCGCTTGGAAAGGCTAGGGCAGAAAAGAGATGAAGATGCTCAGGTGGACCCCATCAATGAGAGAAAGCGAATGGAACGAAACGAACGCTACGAGAAGTCGCGGATTCCTATTTTGTGTCAAAGTCGCCACTGTCCCATTTTTAAAGTAAAATAACGTGAGAAGAATAGAGTGAGTGATGCACGAAAAAAAAAAAAAAACCTAGGGATTTTAGTTAAATATTGCTTTTATTTAAAATTGATTTTACCTTAGTTTTTGGGTTTCTCTCCTATATCATACGGACTTATTTTAACTGTTATTTTCTCTTACCCCAAGTATATGTTAATATATATAGAGAGAGTATTGGATTCATGTCAAAAATTGGATGCCGATATTTTGACGGATATACACGTTTTGAGGTCCCCGAATCCAAAAAGTGGTTTTCGCGACATGGTCTACTGTCTGACTGTCTGTCTGCAAACAAAATAACTCAAAACGAAAAGAGCTAGAGGCTTAAAATTTTATATTTAAGTTAGGCACCACCTTGGCACGTGACACGAAGCTTTTGAACAAAATCGACCAAAGAGTACTAGTACTTACTGATAAAATTTCGCTTTTTTCGATTTTCTCTAAATTTGCTCCAACGATTCAAAAATCTAATATTTTTAGATTCTCTTTCAAATGTATATTCTCATTTTTTCCATTCTGAATTCTTCTGAAGGCCACTTTACTCTTGGCCTCCATAGAAAAGATAGGAGAAATGGTTGCCATGTATATAAATATTTTCACAGGTAAATTTCTTTTACATCTGAATTCAAATGTTCGTACTGCTCAGGAACTAATATATAGTCGACACAAAAAATCTGAAGGTAAAGCACAGTACCCAACTTTCTCTAGCCGAAGGGTAAGACAAAGTTGTGGGCTGTGCACCAGTCACATCAGATTTTTTTTTAAATTGTCGCCACCCAACAATAGAGATAATGCCATCATCTAATTTAGAGGTTTATATTTTTCTGGCTACTCCTTAATTGAAAACATTGGTCACTAATATTAGAATAGTAGAACCGTGTTTCTTTGCCAATAAAATTTCTCAAATCTCACGTCGTTTCTATACTTTTATTTATGTATAATTGATCTGCTTGCTGGAAGCTTCTACTCATACAATGTCTCAATTGTAGGCCTAAAGCTGTCGATAATTTTTAAAACTAAATTATCCTTTATTCCTGGTTGTCGAGTCTCGTAAATATTTTTTTTTTTTGTCTGTTTTTTCTGTTACTATTTTAGATTCGACCTAAATTTATTGAACTATCATCAGGTGACAGGTTGTCGTCACCCTCAAATTACAGTGTTTATATTTCAATGGGCTCCTTAATTCAAAATATTGGCCAACTGATATTAAAATAGCAGAACCGATGATTTTTTAACAAGACATATGAGTGTTTTTGTATTGAGGCCAAACATCCCATGGCCCCGGGAATCGAACCCAGGATCTCCGCCTTTCCGGGGCATAGGCGTGCGGGGGCCATGGGATGTTTAGCGCGTCGACCAAGACGCTGCCCATGTCTTTATTAAATATCATAAACTCAGTTAAAGACCGAATCGAGAGTATTTTTAAGGATACTGTTATCTTATTCAAATAATAGATCTCGAAAAATATTTAGCGATGATTTTTTGTAAACTAAGATTCTCAAATCTCATGACTATCATATGAGAGTATTCCCCCGTTGGAAAAAGTTGATTATTTAAAAAAATATAACCCTGAAGGTTGTCAAATAGAGTAGAGTATATACGGCTGTTTCCAACTTTTTGGAAGTTCACCTTTTGGATTTAAGAATTAAACACTTGGGGCACCCTTCGCTTGAGTTTAAAAAAAATTAAGTTTTATATGTAAATTTATTGAAATATTATATAATTAGTAACGTACACCATGTCATAATATAATGAAGAATTTATTTTATAGTCACTGTGAGTAAAAATACATGAATAGTTTCTTTAGCTTAAGTATAGGGGTTTTTCTTTCCAATATCTCATGACCACCTCTTACAAGGGAGTCCCCACGGGTTGTGGGTCCCGATTTTTTTTCCAAACTCATAGGATTTGAAGATTAGTATCTGGACATCAATTTCCTAAAGCAGTACGATGCACTACTCAAGAACACTCAAGAAAATCGACTTTGAAGACGATCAAGATTTCCGAGTTGTTTAAGTTTGGATAATTTTATTTATATGTAAACAGTGTCTGGTAGCCGTGAGAGTAAGCGCAACAGTCTAGAAAACAAGCAGTCGCTAGTTCGATGCTTGTTGAGGACATTTTTTTTTTTTTTATTTCATTCTCTATCCGCATATACAGTATCTCTCATATTAACATTTATAAAATTGAAATTAAATTAACAAATATTTTTTCAATATAAATTAACATCTTTTATTCTTAATTACCACTCGTTACACACTGAAAATACCAATATTTATAATAAATTGAAATTTGGTATAAAAATTAAAAACATCTTATTGTTAAATAAGACGATTCGTTGAATATATTTTCATATATTTTTTTTTTAAACACTCACACATGCACACAGTCTTTTCGGCAACTTAGGCCATATAAGACTTTAGTCAAACAACACGGCGCAAGTAAAACAACACGGCGGTGAAAACTGTAGTTTTTAGTAGTATAGTTTTTAATTTTTATACCAAATTTCAATTTATTATAAATATTCGTATTTTCAGTGTGTAACGAGTGGTAATTAAAAATAAAAGATGTTAATTTATATTGAAAAAATATTTGGTAATTTAATTTCAATTTTATAAAATAGTTAATATGAGAGATACTGTATATGCGGATAGAAAATTGAAATTTAAAAAAAAAAAAAATGTCCCGAACAAGCATCGAACTAGCGACTCCTTGTTTAGTAGACTGTTGCGCTTACTCTCACGGCTACCAGACACTATTTACATATAAATAAAATAATCCAAACTTAAACAACTCGGAAATCTTGATCGTCTTCAAAGTGGATTTTCTTGAGTGTTCTTGAGTAGTGCATCGTACTGCTTTGGGAAATTGATGTCCAGATACTAATCTTCAAATCCTATGAGTTTGAAAAAAAATCGGTGACCCACAACCCGTGGGGACTCCTTGTTAGCCAAACACGCGGCATCCTTGGGTACCGGTTGGGAACCACTGGTATATAGTAAAATACAAATTTATAAAAAATTCTCAAATCTTTCACCTACCAGGTACAGTCAGTTTCAATATTAACCGCCACCCCTAGAGAATAGAACCGTGAAGTTAGACAACCAGAGTACTTAGAAAATAAATAAACTTTTTTTATTATTATTGCAGTGGGAATACTATTTTACTATTTTTGGAGACAACAATTACGCCAGCTAAGTGCTCTGGTTGTCTAACTTCACGGCTCTATTCTCTAGGGGGAGGCGGTTACTCCCTAGGTCCAATAAATTCAGACCAAAACGTCCTGAGATTCGGTAGTTTTATTGTTGAAGAGATTGTCCCCTCCTGGGTGCTCCCACCTGTCCTAATCAACATATTTTAAATCTTATCTTTGATGTTTCGGCAGCCAATAGCGACCTTTTTCAGGACCGTAAATATTATAATCCGATACTATTGTATCATCACAATTTCTATACTTTGTGTATGTATAATTGATCTGCTTGCTGAGGCTTCTCTTGATTGACGACCGAAACGTAAAAAATTAAATTTCTAGTAGCCTCGTAAATAATAGGATTTATTTTTATTTTTGTCCTCTTTTCGGTTACAAAGACTATTTAGAATTTGCATTTTTTTTTATTTGTTTGTCTTTTTCGACATCTGGGGCCATTTAGACCCCGGCCTTATATATTTCAATTGGTTGCTATTCAATTTATATCTTGCAATTCAAAATATTTATATTTTCTCATCATGGAGTCTTCTAATATTAGGCCTATTTACCTTTTTTGATAAGTACTAGTTGACGTATCCATTCCAAAAGTAAAAACAACATAGTAGATTTTATTTATTGCGTTTTAAAGTTATCGTATTGACACGCACATAATTTCGAAAATACATCTAAAACGTCGAAAAATTATCAGGTCGAATTTTTTGATGATATCAAAACTTTCTCTCTTTAGAGCCTAATTCGAAAGTGAAAAAAATATTTAAGCTTCAATTCTTAACCTCTTCTAAAAACAAAAAAATCCTCTTCTAACTTCTATTATTTTTATATTTATTTTGGAAAGAAGAAATTTGTTCACACTGAAAAATACGATTATAAATACCTGTGGCAATTTATTCTTAAACATCGAATTAAATATCCTTTATTCTAATTGCCAAGATATAGAAAAGCCCAGTGAATTTGTGTTCGATAAATTTAGAGCAAATTAATTCATCCAGTAATTACTTTGCTTTATCCAAACATATTTTTTTTTTTTAATGAATAAAACATTGAATTTTTTTTTTACATAAAGAAAATAGAAATTCAAATTGAATTTTTTTTCATTATTTATTCAATTCAATCAATAATAGATATTTTTTTTCTGGAACACCATTCAAATTTATTTATTCATTGAAATTTAGTATTTAACTATTAAATTTTTTTTTTTTTAAGAAATCATCCAAGTGTAAAAATAATGTATTTATTTACTTTTCAAGATTAATTACATACGTTTATAAATTCGCCTGGAAAGTAGGCAACCAAAATCACTAATCGTTTTTTAAATTGCTACATAATTACAACCGAGATGATGTTTAATAATAACTCTAAGGGCCAGTTGCTTCCGTTTTAATCAACTAGCAAACTTATCCGCCAGATTTTAAATTTTTAAATATTATATTTTTTAAAAATTATTAAAAATAAAAATTAATTAAAATAATTAATTTTTAACAAAAATTTAAAAATTTCCCTTGTGTACAGATAATAATAACACTGTGTGTCCCTCAAGATTCACTATGCAGACCTGCTGCGGGCGTGTGTATCCCTCGATCATTTTTACTCATGGAACTTATAGTTCGTTATCAAGAACTAAATCAACCGACCTCAAATAATATAATAATGAAAAATATATAAATTGAATAATAAAGAGATAGAGAGTGTTTTCCATGCAGTTCGGAAGTGTTTGCCTCTCTCTTTCTCTCCCCCACTCTCTCTTCCGAATCCGAGAGAGAGAGAGAGGGAGTGAGTCCGACACTTGCTCACTCACTCACTCACTCACTCACTCACTTGCTAAGAGTCCGGGGGTTCTGTTGTGTCGTTTTTAGTGTCCTCCCTTCAGTGTTATTCCGTGGCTTGGTTCTTTCGTGTCGTTTCTGCTGCTATTCATGTTCATCTGCTTCCTCTCTTGGCGAGAAACAAAAATAGAAATTCCGTTGTGAATAAAAAAAAAAAAAGTGTGTGTTTTATTTGGTTGAATCCTCTCTTGTTTTAATATTACATGTTTTATTATTTATTTGGTGTTGTTTTTGTGTGTTTTGTTCATTTGCCGACATGAAAACACTTTCGGATGAAGAGGTTCTTGCTAATTTACCAGTAGATTACGAATTTCATTCGGTAAGGTTTTTTTTACATAATAATCACATTATTTTTTTTCGCTGTTTGTATTTTAACAAAGCATTTTTACTGATTATAAAATGAAAATTAATAAAAAATAGCAAGTCTTTCGTTAAAATTTGCAGGAAAAGCTTTTACTCTACTGTTAAATCACAAAAGTTTCCATTAAAAATTTTTCATTAACAATGAAAATAATCACATGAGAAAATGCTTGAGGTGTTTTAATAAAGCCACTCACTTCTCACTTCTTGTTTCTTTATATTATTAACTAACTCTAGACATAATGAATCAACGACTTATAATAAGAGAAAAAATTTGACCCAAAATTTATTAAGCATTTAGAGCAGTGTTTCCCAACTTTTTGAAATCCACGGCACCCCAAAGGCGCGTTGGAAATAACATTACACACTAGGGGCACCCTTCCTTTATTTTTTTTCTCTAACAAAACGAAAATTGTTTGCCGCCCCTCCGGAAAATTTTTTTTTCCCTCCAGGGAATTTTAAATTTTTTTCCACTTCCGTGAAAATCATTTTTACTTTTTTTTTTTTAGCAAAACTTCATTTTTTTCCGTCCTACGCAAAATTTTTGTAGTTTCCGTTTTAATTATTTGGCATTTTTTCCATACTTTTTTTTACCTAAATACCTCGCGGCACCCCTAAAGCATTCTCGCAGCACCTTTGGGTGCCGCGGCACACCGGTTGGGAACCATGATTTAGAGTCTTTATTTTCGGATGCTACTGTCTTACTTTGTTCTTTTTCAAGAAACTTGACCCCTTCCCTCCGTAACCGTGAGGTTAGAGATGTTGACAAATCCCCCCCCCAGACACTCCGATTAATATTTATTTAAATCATTTGGATACCAAATGGTGTAAATAAATATTCCTAAACCTCAAATAATAACTAAAGTCTAAATTTGGTGTTTAGAATTTCATAATTGTTATCATTAGTAAAAGAATTTGATTTTCGTTTTAACTGTCGTTTATTTGTAAAATTTACAACGTTTCGGCCACTCTTTCTGTGGTCTTTTTCAGGTACAATTCAGCTAAGATTATAAAAGCCGTTGCATCTGTGACAATCTCAATTCAATTGAGACATTCAATTACGATTGTCACAGATGAAACAACTTGTATAAACCTAGCTGAATTTTACCTGAAGAAAGCCACAGAATGAGTGACCGAAACGTTGTAATTTTTACAAATAAACCACAGTTAAACCGTAAATCAAATTCTTTTACTAAAGATTATATTGATAGATATTCAATTCACTCAAAAAATAAAAAGGTTAATTTCAAAATAAAATAACTAAGCTTATGTGGGCAGAGGTAGCCAAAAATAAATCTCTGAATGCTTATTCATGCATCCGGAAACGTTTCGATGGTACATAATAAATGCACCGAAACGTTTCCAGTCCTTTACTAAAAATCTACAGCCACAACTTGCACCTCAATGAATTTATTTATTTAGATTACTAAAAACTTATTTCTATTTTTCTCTCCAATAAATAAATATATTGATATATATGGGAAAAAATTAATGTTCGCGGTTCTCAGAACGTCCCTTAACGCTTATTTTATAACTATTAAAAAATAATTTCTCAATTACTAATTTTATTTTCACAATCTTTATTCAATGAAAATTTAATGATTTGCGAAGTATTCAACTTCTCTGAATTTTTATGAGCTGACGCACACCTCTCATTGTCCTTACTCACACTGAATCATTCATAAATAATTCCAAACGGAATAGTAAAAATTCTAGTAAAAAAAAAAATTGTACTTATATTTTTCCACTTATCTTTTCTGTCCTATATCTGATTATTTAGATTATGAATCATATTATTATTAGTTATTTAGAAAAAAAAATTAATCGTCTCGTCTATTCATTGGATATTTTTTTTTTTATCAAAATTCTTTTCTTTACTATATCTATTAATAAGGTTATCAAATCTATTTTTGAAAAGACTTTCTTTGATTAAAAAGAAAAATTCCTTTTCTTTTATAGATAACACTTAATAATCTTTGAAAATATTGAAAGGAAAAATAAAGGCGCCACATTATTTATTTATTTTTCTATTATTGTCCTATCAGTTGCAGAAGATAAAATTCTTTCCTGGTTTTTAGGAAGGGATAAATTAAGAATTTAATTTGCAAACTTTTTTTTACTCCCATCTTCCGAGTGAAAAAAAAAAGATTTTATGCTTTTTATAGCTTCAAATATCAATATTCATTCTTAAATATTGTAAGAGCGTGAAAATTTTTTCTACTATTTTCCTGAAGAGAGAGAATCAAAATTACCAAAATTTTCGGACCAATTGGAAGTCTAAATTTTGCCATAAAAATTTATAAAATAAATGTATAGTCTATATATAGATATTCAAATTCAAAATATGTTTTTATTAAACAGCCAAATAAGTATCAAGAAAGTATATATCTTGACACTTATTGGGGCCTGAAGATGGCCTCTAACGAGACCGAAACGTCGACCCAATAAAATATTAAAAGAAAAAATGTGGCTGCCAATCTCTACTTTCGCAACCCTTCCTTGATACAACTCAACAGCCACAACTACTATATTATTAAATAATTAAAATCAAGTCAATTAGGATTTACTAGGGCTGGACGGTAAACCGGTTTACCGGTAAAAACCGGTAAAAATTTTTTACCGAAAACGCGGTAACGAACCTCTAATTCGGTAAAAACCGGTTTTTTTTCGAAAGTCGGTAAAAACCTATTTTTTCGGACGGTAAAAAATTTTGGTTCCGCGAGAAAAAAATGTTCCGCGACGGCAAATTCCGGTTCCGCGGGCGGCAAAAAAATTGGGGTCTAAAATTTTGGTCCCGCGAAAACAAAAATGTTCCGCGGCGGCAAACTAACTTTGGTTCCGCGGGCGGCAAAAAATTGGCGTCTCTAAAAAATATTTTTTCGGACGGGGAAAAATTTTGGTTCCGCGAAAAAAAAATGTTCCGCGGCGGCAAACTTTGGTTCCGCGGGCGGTAAAAAATTTTTACCGACTTTCGAGAAAAACCGGTTTTTTACCGACTTTCGAGAAAAACCGGTTTTTTTTCATTATCGAGGTCGGTAATGAAAATCCATTACCGTCCAGCCCTAGGATTTACGATTGATATATTTGATTTTTATTTCGTCTTAAATTTTTCATTCCCCCCCCCCTTTTAATACACTATATAAATGAAAAAATAATTTCATGAATTTCTAGGGGAATTTAACTCTCCTATAATGATGTTTTAGTACTGGCCGAAAATTTTTTGTGTGGTTGATATTTTAAACATTTCTTGTTCGAAAAATTTATGGCATTTTTAAATAATAATTTCTTTTACTTTGACGTATGATCGATTGAAAGCAGCAGGGCACTCTTCGTCTAACAAATCTATTCAAAACTTGTCAGTTGGTCGGTTGAAATGCAGCAGTAGCATAATTGCAACAAAAGAGTAACAACATTTTTATTTATAATACATACACCTTAAGGAAAAAAAAGCGAGAAAACCATAAATAAAATATTTAAAACTTTTTGTGCGTTTTCTCACCTTTTATTGGACTTGTAAGAGTGGAGAGAAAGAAAAAAAGCTATTTTTTACTTCTTTATTTCTTTGGTTAAATCGGTGTTTGTTCATATACACTCAGGGGCTC
Organism: Euborellia annulipes; assembly: GCA_023213315.1. Lineage (NCBI taxonomy): Eukaryota > Metazoa > Arthropoda > Insecta > Dermaptera > Anisolabididae > Euborellia > Euborellia annulipes. Next base: position 9,199 of record JAKCPI010021723.1, read on the forward strand.
ACATTGTGTGAGTACGTGGATGGCGACCACGAGTTACCCGAGCCAAGGCTGGCAATTCTTCTTTTATGCCAGTCCACCTTTCCTTCTTCTCTTGGTCTTCCCAAATGCCAAATATATTTTCCACCGGATACCAGATTTTTCAAAAATCACCTCTGAAAAATTAAGAAGGAAGTTTCTATTACTAATAAGGTTTTTTTTCTAAAGGGCTTGACAAAAGGGCCAAGGACGGTCTGTCACACAAACATCAAAGACCCCTCCTTTCTATTAAAAAAAAAAAATTCCTATTTCAAAAAAAGTGAAAGAGAGGGTCAACCAAAAAAAAAACTCATAAGAAAGTTTGTTAATTAACTTCAAAAAAAAATTCAATTGTGGGTCAAAATTACTAATCTTAAAAAAAAAGAGTAAAAGTAAGTAAATATTTGCTATTCATTCATTTACATTTTAAATAATTTCGAATGTGGAATTTACTTATTTATTTATTCGTCTTTTTTTAAAAAAGGAGGTTGTTGTTGTTGGTGAAATTTTCAATTGAATCTGTAGCAAAGTTTTCCGTTCGGTGCAAATAACAAAGTCGGCGAATCACAAAAGCAACGAAACGCGCAGCTTTCATTCATTCATTCCAGCACACTTTATAATTCGATTTCGAGTCATCTGCTTTTAATAACACAGAGAAAGAGCCTAGAGCCTCTTTTGCACTAAATAAACACTCGAAGCTAATTATTCCTTCCATAATTGTGTAATTTCGATTTAATTGGCATAGATAAATTTTTAGAAATCATCATTTATCACAATACCATTTTTGTGTAATTAAACTCAATTAGTTGACCGTTATTATGATACGGTTACATTAGTGAGGAGAAGTCTACTATTTTGATATAATAATAATTAAAATCTTTTATTCTATTCATTAGAACTGTATATCCTAATAGAAATGAACGTAGCTCTCTTTAATTCAAATTTTCTTTTTCATACTCTTTGAAATGTCATCTATTGTCGTTTAGTCGCCTTCTTTTTTTGTGTATTCTTTAATAGTTTACTTCATTAGTGTAAAGTGTTTAAGTGACAATTCGTTTTAATATTTATCAAAATTAATCTCCCGTTAATTTTAATTGTGAGTATAATATTCACTATTTTAAATTAATATCTTTTAATTAATAATAATGCCTCCACGCTGTAATAGACGATTTTAATATATTCATTGTCTAAAGATATTCATCCCAATCTTCAACGAGTCAGATACAAATTTATTTAAACGAAATGTTATAAATAAATTTGACTGACTTGTAGGGGGTATATATTTTCGCTATATATATATATATATATATATGCAAACTCATATGTTCTCGAATATTGAGAATTAAAAAATATTATTTCTTTTGAATTATATAATTGAACTAATAACCCCACTGATCTGAAATTAGCTCTATTTTTTTTTATTGATATTCAATTTTTTCATATTCTATTTTTATTGATTTTTTATTTCTAGTCAAGATTTTTTTTTAATTTCATTTATTAATTATTTTGTTTGAGAAATTATTTTTTTTTTAATTAATCTTTTTTTTCTATTTCCTTTTTTATATACCTTGAATCGTTGCTAATTAGTCGACTTTGTGTACTTTGTGTTGAGTGCCTTCCCTTGGTGACTTCAAATTAAAGTGTTCTTACACCGATGGATTTATATTTATGTGAGTTTTATAATTTTTCAAATTTTATTTATTCACTTGTTTTTAATATTAATGAAAAAAATACCTTCATTAATATAATGGAATAGAATCTTTTTCATTTTGATGATCTGTCACTTGACAAAAATCTAACCTTAACGTTCTCATTTTTTTTATTTTAAATAAATTAGTTATCTAATAACATCACAATAATATTAAATTAAATATAATTAACGATAATAATTAAAGACTACGGATATATTAAGAGTAGAATTCATTTCCAATTCATTTGGTGATGACATTTCAAGTTAATGCGTTTCTCATTTTCATTTATTTTTCTAATACTAATTACTGGAAAACAATTTTTATTTGAATATAAATACCGGGTATTAAATGTATTTTTTACTTATATTTCCAACCCTCAAATGCAAATCCAATTTTTTTGAAAAATCCATTTAGTTGGTCATTTGTCAAAGTTTGAGATAAATATTACTTTACAGCAATTCTTATTTTAAAAACATTTGAAAATGTCAATCAATTTAATTTAAATATTACCGAATGAATTGAAAGCTTAGGCCTGATATAATTTTCTTAATTACTCACAATCATGTTGAATATTTAAATAATTTTCTTAGGATATATATACCAGGCATATACATGTATATTTGTTGGAATTGGTCTGACGAGAAGTAATCATGATAAAGGCTAATTCGAATTGAAATTCATAAATTTTTAATCACTTTATATTATAAGTGATTAAACATTTGATTAAAATCTTGTTTTTTATGATGCCCATTAGATTTACAATTGATACAGTTTGGCTTTATCGATTTATAGACATATTTTGAGTATTATAAAAAATTCCCTATTGGATATTTGTTATTTTAAAATAATCATTTTTTCTTGAAGTTTCTTCTACTTTTTCTCTGAGACAGGACTAGAGCTTAAATAATAAAATAATCTGTTTGAATGAAGGTGAGCTGTAATTAATTGATATTTAGGCCTACATATTTTTCTAATTAATCACATGAAAAATATTAATAACTTTACATCTGTTATCTCAAATTAAAAAGCATTTCCTGTTCAATTCGAATTCTAAAATAGATCATCTTTATCATATTAAATGATCCTTGTTGACTTCTCTATTTCGCTTTTATTATCGGAAATTTAGAAAAATCTCAGTGTGTGTCAACACATTATATTCCAATCTCTCCTTAGTTACAGAGAAATTTGCGTTTTACACATCAAATTTTTTTGTAATCAAGGGTGGGACGTTTGTATAGCATATCGTGTTCTCTTGAAAAAATAGACTTTTCTAAAAAAATTAGGATTTTGTTTAACATATATATGTCGTAGACAGATCGTGAAATTAGACAGTTCATGAACTGCAGCCAGATCGTGTAATGGTCAAACAGTTACATGACCTGGCTAAAAATTTTAGACAGTTCATGAAATGCAATTGGGCCTTAGACAGATCGTGTAATGCTCGAGAATTACATGAAATGTCTAAATTTTTTAGGCAGTTCATGAACTGCCTAACAGCAGTTTTGCCGATCGTGTACTGATTGTAAAGCAAATAAAGATCTCGAAAAAAGTCAATTTTTTCAATATTATTATTATTATCGATTACTAAATTTTCCAAATCTTCCTCACTTTGTAAATCTTGAGTTAAGGTGCGCGTCTCGGGGTTCTAATTTTGGTTTTTGGGAGATTCCAAAGGCCACAAAATTTGAAGCTATCTACCTCAATTTTTTTTTTAAATTAAAGTTATTTAAAATGTCTACAACTTATAGAAGCCCTTTTTTTGATTTTCGAAAAAATAAAATTTTTTTAAGATTTATTGCATTAAATTACAAACAGTACACGATCGGCAAAACTGCTGTTAGACAGTTCATGAACTGCCTAAAAAATTTAGACATTTCATGTAATTCTCGAGCATTACACGATCCGTCTAAGGCCCAATTGCATTTCATGAACTGTCTAAAATTTTGGCCAGATCATGTAACTGTTTGACCATTACACGATCTGGCTGCAGTTCATGAAATGTCTAGACAGTTCATGAACTGTCTAATTTCACGATCTGTCTACGACATATATATATATATATATATATCCCTTACTTTTCATCTATCTTAAAAGTTATGACTTCTTGTTTTTTCTCAAGGCTTTTTTTTCTTACAATGTTAGCTGAAATAATGAAGGCGATGATAAATTCCCGATTGCCTTGCGATTGTTTTTCTCCCTTCTCATTACGCAATGCGTAGATGACAGATGCGCAAAAAGGGCGTAAACTTCACTTCCTTACATTCTCTCTCTCTTGATTCTTAAGATTTTAATAATACAATTAATCTTATAATTAATTTTAATTATCATGCTTGTGTTCTTATATTGTTTTGAGGGGTTTGGCTTATCCTCTATTACGCTAAGGATGTTTTTAATAATTCTAAATATCTGCAGATTTTTGTAATAGTGGCTATCCTATTTTTAGATTTATATTGAACCTCCTGATCTGACTCCGGGCCCGCCTGGGGGCGGGAACAGAAGGGGGGTAATATGGTGTGACTGGCCGCACAGCACACGACTTTCTCATACTTTCGGTAATTTAAAGTTGCTTTCTATACGTGTTTACCAGAAAATATATACTAATAACATTTTTAAGTCGACCTATTTTTAAAATTGTATGAAAGTTAATTTTCAAGAAAAATATTTTTTTCTATTCTCGGGAGGTAATTATTCTCTTTATGTTGAGTATAAGTTGCTTATGAGATGCTTTTTTTTTTTAATTTTATGCTTATTTGATTGTTATGCTTTTTTTCCGGCCTTTAGTTACCAGGGAGTGAGGTTGATAGCTGAGTAGATCTTTTAGTAAGGAATAAAGAAAAGATCGATTGCAGCTATGTCTATAAGTCACTGTAAGCGAGCCGACATTTCGGTCTGATATACGACAATTCTCAGGGCTGAAACGTGTCAACAAATTTCCTCAAAAAATCGAATGGGGCATAATTTCGCCATTTTACTTTTTGAGGAATTTTGTTGACATGGGCGTAACTAGAGAATTTGACTGGGGGGGGCAGGGACCAGCTATCCTCCGATGGGCCTGGAAAGCCTCTCTCAATTTTTCTTGGGGCAAGGAGCTTCTGGGGGGGGGCGGCCCCCACGGCATCCTCTAGTTTCGCCCATGTTTGTTGACAAGCTTCAGCCCCGAGGATTGTCCTATATCAGACCGAAAGGTCGGCTTGAAGTGACTAATAAATAAAATAAACATAGCTGCAATCGTTCTTTATTCCTTACTACACTAATTGGTTAATAAATTTTTACTTTCTCTTACCTCTATATATATGTTAATATATATAGAGAGAGAAAGTATTGGATTCATGTCAAAAAATTCGATGTCGAGATTTTGATGGATATACACGTTTTGAGGTCCCCTGAATCAAAAAACTGGTTTTCGCGACATGGTCTGTCTGTGTGTCTGTGTGTGTCTGTGAACAAAATATCTCAAGAACGAAAAGAGCTAGGAAGTTGAAATTTTATATTTAAGTTAGGCACCCCCATGGGACGTGTCACGAAGCTTTTGAACAAAATCGACCAAAGAGTACTAGTACTTTACTGATGCACTTTTTCAGTTTTTTTTCGATTTTCTCAAAATTTGCTCCAACGATTTTTTTTTTTAATTCAAAAATCAATTATTTTTTAGATTCTCTATAAAATGTATATTTTCATTTTGTGATTGAAATCTTCTGAAGACCACTTTACTCTTGTACTCCATAGAAAAGATAGGAGAAATGGTTGCCATGGTATCAAAATATAAATATTTTCCCATACTTATAAATTTTACATCTTGAATTCAATTGTACCCCTACTGTCGGAAACTAAATACATGTCGACACAAAAAATCTGGTGTGACAAGCACAGTACACAACTTTCGATTACCGAAGGTAAGAGAAAGTTGTGTGCTGTGCGCCAGTCACACCAGATTTTTTTTTTAGAAGTTCTCTTCCCTCTCCTCGGTGATATACGTAACAAATTTCATTTGGTTGACATGTCTTACCAATAGGATCGATTTGACCCTTGATGCGTCAAAGATATCTAACTTAGGGATCAATTGTTTTTGTATTACATACTTTCTGTTTTTATTTTATAAAGGCAAGGCTGCCCTTAAATTTTGGGAGCTATTTCTCCCTCTTGGCTAACTTGTTTCTCATTCATTTTTTAAGCCCATTTAATTTTTATAAAATTAAATTATTCTTTATTACTCTATATTAATTATAGAATTGATTTATTACTATTCTTATTAATAATATATAATTTGAAGGTTATTCTCCTTTTCTCTTTTTTTTTCTAAATCAAACCGGATATGGTTATTTATAACATTTTCCCACATTTATATTATAAACTATTTTTTATATAACAATTTTAATTGATGACCTCCGATTAATAAATTCCTTATTTATTTATAGACTACATATCATAACAAAAATATTTTTTTATATATCTAAAATCTAACTTTTCTAGTTAGTAGTCTGTGGCTGGTTATTTAAAAAAATGTTGATAATTTAAATACTTTTCATTTACAACTACTACTATAATTATACTCTCACTAAAAAAAAATCTATCTTTAGTGAAATCAGTGAATTTAGGAAGAAAAAATATTTAAATTTTGATTATATATAATTATTAATAAACATTATTTTAGGGATTCAGAGACCATTTCCGGACTTCCAAATGAAATGGGTGTTTGGGGGGAAATTGTCGAGCATCCTTTTCCTTTTTGTAACAAATTTCAAAAAAACCCATTTAATAAATAAAATTGCTAGTTGTTTTTTTTTTTTTTTTTTTTTTTGGTCAACAATTTGTAATCATCTTTTTTTAATCTAATTAACTAGAAAGATATGCAAGTTTGTATATGCATCAATTCAAATGACTGTAACTAAAGTCTATAACAGATATCGGTGCACTTTCAGTTTTGGGACTTTAGTTGCAGTTCAGAGGAACATCATTCGTCTCTCTCTTAACTGTTATTCCTGCTGATGTTTTCCATCCTCAGGACAAGAGATATTGAATATATAATCAATTGAGCAGCTCACAAACAATAATAACTTCACGTCTCTTGACCCGAGAATGGGAGTCTAGCCCCCGAAATGTCAACAGGAATAAGATTCACTAGAAAGGGGAGAAGAACGATCATCGGAACTGAGTCATATACAAAATTTCAGATCTCTAGCTTAAAGATATGATTACAAATTCTTGACCAGACCGACAAAGCGAGTTAAATACGTCTGCATATTAAATCGATTTGTCTTAAGCTCCGAAACGTCGAATTGAGCAAGATAAATTAGGCGGAATTTATTTTAAACTCATTGTAAAATTTAGTAAAGGCCCTAGGGGTATAAGAATGGTGAAAATGCCCTTGGAACATATTTCAATGATACATAGGGGATTTGTAGGTACTAATAAAATAATAAGATGCTGAAAGTTTCAGATCGCTATCTCAAATGGTTTTTTGAGAAAAACCAAAATATGTAAAAAACAGAAAAACATTTTTTTCAGGAACGGCTGAATCGATTGATTTGAATTTTTGATATGTTTTGGGGGCTGATGCTACTTTCTAGGGAAAAAATCAAGACCTATATCGGATCATGACATCCTTGAAAAAAATGGCGTTTTTTGTTTAATTTTAATTTTTAACCATGATACAATTTTGGCACAAAAATGAAACAATTTTTTTTGAAATCCTCATTCAATTTCCTGTAAGTTCATAAGTTCATAAATTCATAAAAAAAGGTACGCCATAGTAGAAAAAAATAAAAACCATTTATTACTCAAATATTGACTTTATATGTTTTGTGCTTTAATTTTGTTTTTAATTGCTTAAGCTTACACATATATTTTCATTTTATTCAAATTAACCAGTTTATATTCATAACATCAACATTTTTTGCCTAAATCAAAAGTTAAAATTTTTAAATATCTATAATCATTAACTATAATGCTATAAGATAAAAACAGTTTTTGATTAATGAATAAATAAAAATAAAAACTAATATCAAAAAGATAAATCTACTAAATAAATTACTCAGGGGCGTATATAAGGGGGGGGCGAGGGGGGGCCCGGACCCCCCGAAATTTCCCAAACACATATACATATATAGGGATATACAGACATCAGCGCAACAAATTTTTTTGCAGGATGGAAAACTTTGGTTCCGCAAAAGAAAAAATGTTCCGCAAAAAATTTTGTGTGAAAAAAAAATTTAGTTTCTTAAAAAAAAAATTTTAGCAGAAAAATTTTTGAGTTCAGGCCCCCCCCAAAAAAATTTCTATATACGCCCCTGAAATTACTATCCAATATGTAAAAGACCATACTAACATACTTAAAGCTCAAGTACACTCTCGCCATATTAATAACAAAGTGTATAGATGTTTTATTAAATATAAAAAAAATGCTAATGGACCTAAAGGCGTATTAAGACATAGCTGTGAGTGTGCGAATGGTCTTAGAACAATTGGATGTTGCTCTCACGATGCTGCCATTGTTTATTATTGTCATACGGAAGATATTTGACAAAAATTCTGGAGGCCCGCTGAAACATTGAGCAAATTATTTGATAAAGACAACGTTTCACCTGTGATTGAAGAAGACAGTGACGAAGACTGATTAAACCTGATTCTGCATTTTTTATTGTTGAAAGATTTATCTTTTTGATATTAGTTTTTATTTTTATTATTCATTAATCAAAAACTGTTTCTATCTTATAGCATTATAGTTAATGATTATAGATATTTAAAAATTTTAACTTTTGATTTAGGCAAAAAAATGTTGATGTTATGAATATAAACTGGTTATTTTGAATAAAATGAAAATATATGTGTAAGCTTAAGCAATAAAAAACAAAATTAAAGCACAAAACATATAAAGTCAATATTTGAGTAATAAATGGTTTTTATTTTTTCTACTATGGCGTACCTTTTTTTATGAATTTATGAACTTATGAACTTACAGGAAATTGAATGAGGATTTCAAAAAAAATTGTTTCATTTTTGTGCCAAAATTGTATCATGGTTAAAAATTAAAATTAAACAAAAAACGCCATTTTTTTCAAGGATGTCATGATCCGATATAGGTCTTGATTTTTTCCCTAGAAGGTACCATCAGCCCCCAAAACATATCAAAAATTCAAATCAATCGATTCAGCCGTTCCTGAGAAAAAAATGTTTTTCTGTTTTTTACATATTTTGGTTTTTCTCAAAAACCATTTGAGATAGCGATCTGAAACTTTCAGCATCTTATTATTTTATTAGTACCTACAAATCCCCTATGTATCATTGAAATATGTTCCAAGGGCATTTTCACCATTCTTATACCCCTAGGGCCTTTAGCCGTAACAGCCGTGTATTCATTTTTGCTTATGTTCCGCGTAAAAATAGGGAAAACAAAATGGGATCTACGGGACGAGACAAAACAGGGGGACTAGCCGCAGAGCCCGACACATAGTTTTATTTAAAAAAAAAAGAAAAAAAGGAGAGATTTAAAATGGCTGTTTTTTGCATCATCGTTATTTTTATGCTCTAGTTAAATACAAATTATTATGTTATTATTTATTTAATAACTAATCATTTATGAAGGAGAAGCTAAGGTGTCTGTCTGTCTGTCTGTCTGTGCAAAGAAGAAAGAGAGAGAGCTAGGTAGTGACTATCTAAAAAAAAAAAGTAATAATAATAATTACTTTCTTCTAAAGAAATTTTATAAGAAATATATATATAGGAAGCGAAATAATTTTAGTGATAATGTTTTCTAGAGTAAATCGCGTTGAAATGGATTTATGAAAATATAATAAAAACAAACCAAATTAATTTTTAAATTGGCTTTTAAATTATTTTTAAAATCTTCAAAAAGGCTATATAGCTTTATTAACTAATTAAAAACAAAACTTTTTTTTATTTTTTTATTTGTATGTTTATTTGTGGGGTAGGCCAATTGCCCCATGACCTCGGGAAGGATGGAGATTCTGGGTTCGATTCCCAAGATCCATGGGGCGTTTGGCCCTCCAACAAATAAATATATACAAATCTTGTT